>PVKY010006571.1:0-15817 GCA_004027775.1 Bradypus variegatus
TTGCATCTGTATGATTTGTATCTGTCTAAACCAAGAAATTTATGTAAATGTACATAAACCAATTATTTCTTGTTTAACCATAAGCCGCTTTGAGGTGGGCTCTCACTTGCCACAAATAAGTAATTCTATTTGACACCATATGATTGTTTGATTGCTTCTTAAAATAACCTACTTTTGGATATTGTTGTCTTCATCTCCATTCTATAGATCCAGCAACTGAAAGAGCAAGATGGTAAGCAATTTCTCAAGGCCACAAAATTAATAAGATAACACTTTTGCAATGTTTGCAGAGCAACTGAAGATGAAAGCATTGCACAAACATGAGCAGCACCTCGGGCAGACACCACAAGCCCTGGACAGCGTGGTTAAAATCATGAGCATTGGGGTAGCCAGGTGAAGGGTGGCCCTGGCAGGAGCAGGTCCCTTCCTTTCCTGAAGTGTAGTTTCCTCCTTTGTTAAACAAGTGTCATAAAGTGTGTGCCACAAGCTCATGGGAAGGTTCAAATAAGCAGCCACACGCAGTCAGGTCATTCACTCTTTTGTTCCCATACTTCGCACTCATTGCTTCGGATAACAAGACTGTGAGTTCCATGTACCTCCAATTTCTAGCGCAGACTCTGACATAGACTAGATATTCACTGAATGAAGGAGACTTAAAATTTTCAAGTTTTCACAAAGGAAATAGATTATGGTCTTTGCTAGTCTCCTAAGAAAGACAGAGTGATAGATTTTCAGAGAGAGGGGCTAACAGAACTATTTATTTCACCAAGGGTGATATTTACAACGGAAGTCATAAAAGAGGTAATGGTCTTTTATGTCTCCAGTGAATGATTTGAACAGAGCTAACTACACAGAGGGTGTGTTTTTCCCCTCAACAGGGCTTATGTAGAGATTTTAATGAATTCTTGAATTCCAATAACTCAGCTAAAGCAGATTGTAGCCACTTCCCCCTTAACTGTACAATTAGTGTTCCAGGAAGCATATTTCCCTGGGTGTTACTAAAAATTTTATTGTTAAAAGACTGGAGCATTTAAATGAGCAATTTGGAATGCTCTAGACTGTCAGGGAACTTTTTGGGTGCATTTTAGACATACCAGTCTCAGGAAAGACTCTCAAAGTTTCTACAGTAACTGCAGAGAACAGAAAAGAGGTTTTATTACGTGAGTCTTTATAGCTAAGCTCTGGTACCTGTGGGTTTGGACTGCCTCAGGAATCCATAATTTAAAAAGGGGGGTATAATCATAAGACTATAAATTTGGGCATGATCATGAAACATTAACCATTCATCTTTCTAACTAATACCTATTGAGAGTGTGCAGTATTACAGGCAGCCTACCAATATCTGGGGATACAGAGAAGCATAAAACAGGATCTCAGATCACAGCAGAGCATAAATATGGACATTCTAAAACACGATGCTTGTATAGGAGAATAGAGAAAGGGCACCAGATCCAGACTTGGCACAACAGGAGTTACAGAAAAGAACTGAGGAAAAAAAGGCACGTGTTGTACATTATTATGTTCTGTTGAATGTTGACATTTCCTTAGGCTCAAGCCTCAGTTCTCTTATTTTCCTGTTTTCTCTTCATAGGTGATCTCTTTCTTTCTCATATCTTTAAAGACATCCTTATGTTCCCAGTTTCCATATTTATATCTCCTGCTCGAATCTCTCACTGAATTTCAAACCGCCATGCCTGCCTCCCACCTGTTATCTCTGCTTGGACATGTCTCACTGGCGTCTTAAACATGACAAGTGCAAAACTGACTGTTAAGAGCTTCTTATCTTCAGACCTGGTCCTCTTATAATATCTAATATTCCCATCCTATCTCCAACCCAGGAAAGGTCAAGGCTACCACCCTTGAGCCTCTTGATCAAGCTATAAAAATGAAATTCATTACGGACTCCCCTCTTTGAGGCACCCACATATTCAAACTTCACTTCACCCTGTTAATTCTACCTCCAATCTATGTCTGGAATTTGTCCATTTGTCTGCACCTTAAATGCTACCTCCATTAGTTTAAGTCATCCTTCACTACCTATTGCTCTTATACTGAAATACCCCATTTTTCACTGCACTTCCATTGTCTTATACACAGCAGCCGAAATGAAATTTAGAATTATCAACCATTTTATGCCAAACACCTGCTTACATTCCTTCAAGTGGCAAACAAACATGTCTGCCCTTAAATTAAATCCCCAATATCCTGGCCTTTGCCAATTATTTCCAATCACCCCTCGTCCAGCTCTCTCACTGTGACCCACCAGTTGGGGCTTCTTTCCCACCAGACTTCCCTACCTTCTGCCCATCCTGCTCTTCCCTGACCTTCTGTAAGGCCAGCTCCTTCTCCTCTGCCAGATCTCCGCTCATGCATCACCTCCTCAGGAACTTTGGCCACGGCCACGACATCCATGCAGATATTCCAGAAGAAGGACTGTTGCCCCGCTTGTCCCCTTCAGAACATGTATCACAAGGCACATGCTTCCTTTTTCTTTTTGTCTCTATCCTTAGTAAATGGCAATTTCCGTGGTGGCATGCATGCATCTGTTCCGTTTACAAATGTAGATGACGCAGAGTCGGCAAACAGTGGCTGTTCAGCAGATTTCTTATGAACTGTTTAATGACTTACTGAGTTAATGAACAAATGAGCGAATACATGTTTTCTATTGGTATGGAAGGTTGGCTTCCCTAAAGAATAAGAAACACTTTATTCAGTAAAAGTTCTTTCTCATATTGTCATCCAAGATGGGTGTTCCAGATCAGGAGGCTCTCCGAAGAGACTTCCCTTGTAGCTCTCCCTTCCTCTAGATTCTCAGAGTCCTTCCCCTTCAGCCTGAGCTTGGGGGGAGAGCAGAGGATGAGTGCGTGAGAGACCATGACGGGGCAGACCTAGCGTGCATCCTGGAGGCCCTCATTCCTGGGACACGGGGGAGGCTGGGGAGCACACACAGTGGAGCTCTGCACCCCGCAGGGGAAGGAGACAGGGTGGTGAACAGCCCTTCGCTCTTTGACACAGAGTCCTAATCTCAGGTGTGTGAAATTCCGTGCTGCACCTTGACTTCTTCTATGATTTCAAAGCTATACTTAATCAATGTTGGGTAAATTCATAGTGTGAAGTAGAACTTGTAGTCAATCATTTCTATATTTTCAACATATTTATAAGTATTCCTTTTTCATTTTTAATTTATAGTTTCAAAAAATTAGGTTCACAGAAAACTCATGCATTAAGTACAGAATTCCCATGTATCTTGCCACCCACACATTTCCTTATTCTTAATACTTTGCATGTGGATGATAACTTTGTTACAATTGATGCAACAATGCTATTATAAATATACTACTAACTATAGTCTGTACTTTACATTAGGTCCACTGTTTGTGTTGACAGTTCTATGCTTTTTTGAACTTTTTATTCTGTTAATAAATACACAACCCAAAGTGGACAATTTTTTTAATGGACAAATTATGCAGGTATTAAAACATTTGGATGGCAGAATAAATGGTTTACCTTCTATTTAGACCTCAGGTTTTGTTCCTAAAAAAATGCCTAGTAAATGAGGAGATTTTACAGTCCTTTCATTCCTGATTTGATCTGGAAATTTTATTGGCTGCCCATTATGTGAGCATACCCAAAGAGTATATTGTCTCCCACATGGAAAGATTTGTGATGATAATTGGAGATAATACCCCACGGTAAGGAATCTTGACATCAGGAGGCAGTGAACAAGTGATTCTCCTTTATGCTTTCTGGCAAGGACAAAGGCTCTGAGCACTGTGATGACAATAAAGACTCCCCCTTTCCCAAAGCCCAAGAATAAATGAGAATAATAAAAAGACACCAGGTAAGGGAAGACCATGAAAGAGCCCACACACAGAGCTGAGAGACGTGTGAGTAGAGAATTAAGGAGTGCTTAGGAACAGAATAAAAAGCAATAGAATTAGCACTATGGTAGAGGCAGATAATTTTGCTATTAAGAGAACTGAGGAAAATGCATTTGGTCCTTGGGATGTCACTTAAATTTGTGAAGGGAAGGCCTGTGGGGACATTGAGGCTCCCAGGCACACAGAGTTTGAGGCAAGGAAGGTGTGAATGAGGGATGAGTCAGGGGCAAGGGGCTTGGGATGCCTGTTTGCCCCTCAGGGTCCTCTGATGTTTCAGGATCTTCTACAGTGAGGACCACATAAGGGTGGAGGCCAGGCCATGACCCCCATGAATTCAGGGGATTAAAAGATTAACACTGGCTAGATGCCACTGTGGAGATACTTTGTACGTGGGATTGATAAGTATTCACAATCAGTTGATTGTAAGTAAAGGAGATCACCCTCCATAATATGGGTGGGCCTCATGCCATCAGTTGGGGAACTTAAAGGCACAGAACTGAGGGTTCTGGGAAGAAGAAAAAATTCTGCCTGCTTTCCATCCCTCCCTGAGTTTCCAGCCTGCCAGTCTTCTCTAAGACACCCAGACCCAAGAATCCTACTCTGACAGAATTCATGCTTGCCAGCCCCCACAATCATGTGAGCAAAATCCTAGTAACACATCTCTTTAAAAATATACACACACATATAATATATATAACAATATGTATTACATAATATATTACATATGTGCACATACGCACATATACATGTGAATACATACATATATACCCATAGTCACTGTATGTATATATTTATATATATATAATACATATAATGCATATATGCACACACACACATGCACACACACATATTCTCATTTATCCGAAATTCCAATTAATTTGGGCATCCTGTATTTGTATTTGCTAAATATGGCAGCCCTGAGCTAGAACATCTAGAGGACAAGGATTAAGGATAGACAAAGTTCTTCAAGAGTTCTTCTTCAAGGTAGAAAAACCAAGGTTCGATATCAACACCAACATTTGCTCATAAGGATCTTAGACCTGAGAAAAAGAGGTGTTTTTGTGACTTACACCCAGGCCCACATAATCACCAGCACATTTAGGGGTTAAATGGCAAAGGCACTTCTAAATCATCAAGTTCCCATTCTGCAGCCCAGCTCTGGGAGTGCACATTGCACGCCAAGAGTTATTGGGCATGGCTACAGCCCTTCCCAGCTAAAAAACAGCATCATATCCCCCGATAATGACAGCCAGGGAATAAAAGGAAAAGAAGCCTCAAAAAAGGTATCAATTTTATTTGGTGTTGTATAATTCATTGTTTCTTAAAGGGTGAAAGTTTCCCTTTCAAATTAAAAATATCACCTCTATAAAACTATCTTGGTAACTCAAATTACAGCATTTGCAACACACTGGAGCCCCAAGTACATCTGTGAAAGGTAATTCTTCACAGACACTGTGGGATTTCTTTGCTACCTTTGGGTTACAACTTAGCGCCTTTCATAAATATAGCCCATTACAGGCTTTCTCCAACAGTTGAATTATAGTGATGAAATTTTTGAACTCACAAAACGTTTTGTGGCAGAAATTAACCCAAAGGCTTTAAATTATATCCACTTCTTGATGGATCACTAATATTTCTATTTTCTTGATTTCTTATAGGAATTTTAAAACAGTCCCTATTTGCTCTTTCACATGATCTCATTTTAGCTACTTTTCCCCAAGTGTAACTTTGGTTACAATAAAGTCATTGGGTACAAACCATTAACAACTCACTCACTGAAGCTAGTGGCCTCCTGGTGTTTGAACAGACAACAGTAGATTTGAAGGGAAAATATTGGAGGGAGAATGAGTTGGTCTTGATGTGCAGAGATACAGTACGGCATCATCAAGGTTTGTCTCGGCTGGTCATGAGACTAACTGTGGAGATGACAATGGAAACTAGAGACCCAAAGGGGAAATTTGGGACTTAGAAGTACAGGGCTCCTCATGGAATTGGTTGTGTTCAGACTCCATATTGGTAGAAAAACAAACCAAGATCACAAACAAATAAAATTCATTTGGTTATGGTATGGTCTGAACATGGTTGAATAAACAGCATAAAAGTTTTAGCAGGATCTATCCATGTATCTTTATGTCTACATATTAATAAATATATTATGGCAGGTGACATTAGAGCTCCCCAGATAGTCCCTCGGCAGTCATCATTCCCGTACATTCTGACGGTATTCTCGTGGAAGCAGCAACCTGTTAGCTTTCCATCTGAGGGCTTTCTCTTTGTCTGTACCAGGCAGTCTGGACGTGCAAAGGAATAAATTCCTCAGAGCAGCCTTCAGCCAACTGTTCTAGGCTGGGATGATTTTGAAGCAGGGTTTACACTGTCTCCCACAGATTCCAATAGGACTGAGCCCCTGTTAGCTGGCAGCAAGAACCTACTCATTAAAACAGTGCTTGTTTTCGCTTTTCTCCTTACCCAATATGATGACTCTCCTCCCCTATCAGTACCTCCAGGTTCAGCTTTCCAATAAAACATTGCCTCATTCTTTCTCAGAAATTGCTTTTAAGAGAAGTCACCTTAAGACACACACACTCTTTGTCTGTTTCTCTCTTTCTTCTACTTATCTCTAGAATGCCCAATGCTCTGTTTACATTGGAGGTATGACATTTCCACTTACGTCCATCTGACGCCATCACTTTAACTCTCAATTTTTTAGAAAATCAGTCACCTGACTCTAAACCATTCTTCAAGGCACATTATCTGATGCATTTGCTCACCGCTAGAATTAGGGTTGCCAGATTTAGCAAACAGATATATAGGATACCCAATTAAGTTTGAAATTCAGATGAAGAAATGTTTTAGTATAATTATGTCTCACGCAACATTTGGGAAACAAGTATACTTTTATAATTATTACATAATTATACTATATTACACACTTTATAATTATAAACACTTATAAAAGTGTTTCTTTTCTGAATTTCAAAATTAATTGGGGGTCCTATGTTTTATCAGAAACCTAACTGGGATATGTCTTAGAAAGCTCAGGCTCAGTAGCTTCAAAAATAACTCATTTCTCATCAGCCAAAATAGTTTTTCTAATCACTCCCTTAGCTTGTTAATTCTATCATCATTTAGTCAGTCTGCCATTTTGGCAACTTTGATGTCACCTGCCTTGTTTGGTGATGGCCCCTATGCCAGGGAATCTTCTTTACTATTGGCAGTTTGCCAAACGAGAGTAAACTCAGCATCCACCTTCTTACTTGTTAGGTGAGTAACCCAACCCCAGAAAGCACATCCTCCCTGCTGAGCTGGACTCAATCACAATTTAGCCCTTCCGGGCTTCACCTTATTTTCCGGCTTGGCCCTTTAAGGAATAAGGCAAACAGTACCTCTTTCCAAGCCAGGAGATCCCCAGGCCCACCTGACTGTACGTTTTCTATAGAAGAAAAAGGAAAGCAAATTTATGCAGAGGAGAGGACTATGATGATAGAGAACCACATGGAAAATAAACTTTACAATATATTCCCTTCCTCTTGAAATCCCATTGCTGTGTATGGACCAATTGATACCCAAAGTACTTCATTATAATGTTGATGGGTACAGACTTACTACTCTTTGATAATAGAAGGGAGCAGGGAGGGCAAAGAAATGGATTGTCTTCCCTGGGTTAGACTGATGACACAGTTTTTCCTTTTATTTCATCCTCATTGCCAAAGTTACCAAAACTTGATTCTCCTCTTTGAGGGCAGTGAGTAAGGGTTATTCGTCATTCTACTGCACAGGACAGCTAGCAGAGAAAAGAAGGATGGATAAATACTCACTTAATGAATTGGGCTCAGTTCTGGCTGCTAAATTTTAAGAGGACCATTGGCCATCTGGACCGTGTACAAAGGAGAATAACCAGCAAACTGAGTAATATAGAAACAGTTCCAGATGCTGGGCTTGAGGATGTTGACCTGGAAAAGAGAAGACACAGGGCAGATACAAGAGCTGTCTTCAGATATTTGAAGGTTGGTCATGTGTAAAAAGAAATAGACTTATTGTGAGAACAAGGGTCAATGAAGCAGAAAGATAGGTAGTAGGTTATGGCATTTATTTACTCATGCAATGAATATTTATTGAGTTCTAACTATGTCACACACACATGCATGATACAGAGATCCCAATATTAATAAGACAAGATACTTATCATCATGACCCTTCAATGTGAAAAGGAAAATAGAATAATAATCATTCAGTTACTAAATTTAATGAAAAAAAGCAATATTCTACAGGAGAACTTAAAAATATCTGTTGAATAGAGTTATACTTGCCCTGTCCCTCTAATTGCTTATAGTTGAGGTAAATAATATAATTGATTTATAGTCTATTTTTTAAAATTTAGTTGTACTGAGGCATAAATTGCATGAAGTAAATTTTTCCCTTTTCAGGTGTAGAGTTCTATAAATGTTGACAAATGTATGCATCACCAAAATCAAGATGTAGAACATTTCCATCCCCCAGCATGTTCCCTCATGCAGTGTTGTAGTCAATCCCAATCCCAAATTAGCCCCAGAAAACCATTTATCTTTACCTGGCCTTATGCTTGTGCCTTTTCCACAATTTCCCTCAAATGAGATAATGCAGCATGTAGCTTTATGATGCCAGCTTCCTTCCCTCAGCACAGTGCATTTGCAATCCATCCTTGCTGCTGCGTGTGTCAGTTGCATGCTCCATTGTCCTGCTGCGTAATAACTCATTGAATGGATGACTACAGTTTGTTTATACATTCACCAGGTAGTGGTCATTTGTACTATTACTAATTTTAGTCAATTATAAATAAATCAGCTATAAATATCTATGTACAGGATTCATGTGACATATGTTTTCATGCCTATTGGGTATCTACCTAGAAAAGTTATTTCTGAGTCATATGGTAAGTACATTTTTAAGATCACATAGGATTGCTACCTGTTTTCCAAGGTGGCTGTGCCACTTTTCATACCCACCGACAAAGCCTACAAACACTAATTGTTTCATAATCTCACTTGCATCTGGTGTTGCTAATTTTGTGTAATAATATTGGGCATCTTTTCATGTGCTTATTTGCCATCCATACACCTCCTCCAGCAAAGGTTCTGTTCAAATCCTTTGCCCATTTATTTATTGTTTCTAATTCTTAACTTGTGAGTGCCCTTGAGCATGTTCACAAGAGGATGACCTGGGCAAAGAGTCCAGGTATTTACAGTAAGGAGCCTTTGAAGTGTAGAGGTAAGTGCCAAAGGAATATTGTTGGATTTTTAAAGCATTTACTACAGGAACTACCGAGGAATCTATTGGTGGGGCTTTGGAAGTTTTACCTCCACCACCCCCTCCCCCAAAAAGAAATAGTGGTTTTACAGCAGAAAATTTCCTTCAACTTTTTCACCGGATGTGGTTGTATCTCTATTAATGCCTGGAATTAATGCAACTATTCTGTGCTAATGAGGGGAAACACACTGATTTTTTGAGGATGATGGAGTAAAAATTAGGAAAGACTCTGAGTCATTGATGATATTGTTGAGTCACTCAAGTAACCCTGCCACTGTCCTTCCTCTCAACTTCTTGTTATATGCCTAAGCCCATACAGGTTGCCACATTGTGTGGAGCATTTGGTTCCTTGCATCAAAATCCTCTTACCTGATACAGTTTTTCTTCTGAGATTTAAGAGATAGTGAGGAACCGCAAAATACAGGCATTAAGCTTCAGTCCTGGGGAATTTGAATTATACTTGGTTCTTGACTTTGAAAATCTCACCATCACATAATAAGTACTTATAATACCCTGCCCACTACCACATGTAAGACGAAACACTTTGAGATCTCAGAAGGGGGCCTTAACTGTACCTGTGGGAGTCAGAAGACCCTTCACAAAATAGGCAGCATTGAGGTTTCTTAATGATGAACAAGATACCAGGGAAAAGAAACAGCAGCTGGTAAGAATACATGAAGGGGAAGAGAAGGCAGTCTGAGCTCCCGTAATCATACAAGATGCAATGGGAGCAGCAGCAGTTAACGAATCTGGAAAGTTAGTGGGAGCCAGATTTTAAAAGGGTTTATATACTATCCTTGGGAGTTTCAAAGATACAGTAAACCCAAGAACAAATTCTCAAAGTTTGCTGCTTATTTTGTTATGTCAGATTATTGTTAATAAGGTGAAAATGCAGACACATGTTTTCTTTCATTTATCTCAAACTCATTCTCATGTGCATCTTGATTTCTTGAGTCTTTTTGATGTGTAACACACCATATTAGGCCCTATGATGATATAAAGAGACAGCTTCGTGGCCCCTGACTTCAGGGAGGGACTGAGGTGAGAAGGCTAGATACAGGCAGCACAAGTGCTCATTAAATGAAGAGTCGCCTGGGCAAGCTTTACCAGAAGGCAACGCAGGATTACACAGCAATGTGCGTGGCCCTAAATGTTCCAAGAAGTGAGATTCTCACCATGGGCTAGAGAATCCAGAGACACTTCATCAAAGGATAGAGAGGGATTTACTAGGTGGACGGAGGTGGGAGGTTGCTGCAAGCCTGAAGGACTCCCTGCACAAGAGCAGAAAGGCAGTTCTCCCTCCAAGCACGCACGGTGCACCGCAGACCACCTGGATGAACCTGGAAGGAGAAGGGCTGTGCTGGGCCCTTGAAGCCTGGTGACCACACAGCAGGAGCTCTGTGTCCACTTAGTCAGGTGTTGAGCAAAACAGAGTAGTGGGTCAGAGTGTTGTGAGTGTAGAAGGGGGAATAGGGCACACTGACCACTGTGCACAGTATGCGAAGCGCATGCGTGTGTATATTTCTGTGCATTTATATAAAGTCATATATATATATATATACACACATTCTTCGTAATATACATATATTCACATATGTGTACATGGCTATATTAAGCCATTATATACTAAAACATACACAAAATGTATACAGTGGATATACAGCCTAAACATATTTATGCATGAACCCATACACTGAAATTATATATATATCTATGTATGCATACACACAGAGATACAGATATAGCTATAGATATAGACATAGATGTAATAAAAGGGTACTAACCTTTGTATACAATAAAGAGAACAAAAATTGTTAGAAAAGAGCATTTTCGGAGAGAAATGCACACTGTTTTCAGAACCTTCTTACATCAGGAAGATTCTTCCTAGTCACACACAAGAGGTTATGTTTGCTTCTGAGATAAACCATCATTTTGTTTTCTTGGGGCTTATTTATATTTTCCATCTTTCTATAATGAAAATTAATTATTGGTAAAATAAATAGATAAATACATGTTTTTCAGAGATGTTGCACAGCTTACAGAAAACTTCAGTCCATATTCTTTTACTTTAACATTCACATCATTTGCCCGAGGGAGATTTGAGGCTTGGTGCCGTTGCCGCGGTCACGGAGCTGGTGGGTGTTGGAAGGGGCAGCTGCTCAGAGGCTGCTGGGGGATCCGGCCCGGCCCGAGTGGGCCCCTCTCCAGGGCAGAGAATCGGTTCAGCCAGCCTAGCTGTCTGCATGGGGTGAGTGGGTTTTGCTCCCAGGAGATTTCCAGAGCTGCCCTTGCTGTGACAATCTGATAACCTTCTTTCTCTTCAAGTGCAGAGAGCAGAGGGGACGTGCAAGATCAGATAGGAGAAAATGGATTTTGATGAGACATTTTCAGGTTTTCAAAAGGCGGGTCTTCACTCTGACCTGATGTTTCATCTGGATTTATGATCTCCCCGTTATGAGAAAATCAAAAGAGTTCATTTGGAGACGTTTTATCTTCTTCCTCTTCTGTGCAGTCCTTATGAAACATTTATGAGTTTTTTTACAATATCAAGCCAGACTTTCTTTGCAGTTCTTTCTTCTTAAGCTCTGCCCTTCAAAGGTTCCTGACTCCTTATGTGGGATAGTGAGGGTTCTCGAGGCTGTGAGGTTTAACTTGTTAGTGCCAATGCTTTGCCTTCCTCCACATCTGCCAATCTATACTCTTCCCAACTCTCAGAAGTAACTGGGGATGAATAAATCAAATAGGGTGGCTTGACTTGGGTGTTGATTTTCTAAGGCAGTTGTGTATTTTGCAATCAACTCTGAATCTGAGATGATGTGCGAGCCCGGGAGTAGAAACCTCTAAATCAGGTCCTATAGCTTGCTGTGTCATGCCCTGGGCTAGCAGCCTGTCTTTCTTAGACTCAGCTTCTTCATGTCTATACTCAAGGCAAACTTGAAGCTTACCTCCCAGAAGTGTACTACGACATGGAAACAAAATGTTTACAGGCATTTTCTAAATACCTGTTACTTGAATATGGGAAAAAATTTCTTATCAACATTAGTGACAAGATTCAGTGAGCAGTGATAATTCAGGGAGCATTTATTATGTAGCACATACTAGTCCTCTTGCTTCTGCAATGTCATGATTACAAAGATGAATATGGACACAAATTTGGAGAGGAAATGTAGGAACAACATGTTCAAGAATATCAGTGTTAAGTTTCCTGTGAATGTTAAGAAATAGGTAGGGGGGTATGCTAAAATACTTAGGGGTGGGTGTCATAATGTCAGGAATTTCCCTTTTAAATCAAGAGAGATAAAGCAAATGTGGTAAAATGCTAAAACTGACTAATCTAGGTAAAATTTATATGTGTGTTTTTTGTATTATTAAACTTTCTGTAGGTTGAAGTTTTTCAAAGTAAAAATTGGGGGCATTTTTTTAAGAGCTGTTGTTACTCAGTAGTTTTAGCTGTAAGCAAATGAAACTAATCTGAGCTATTTAAAGTAGAAAATAATCTACTAGAAGTTACCAGAGAGTTCTCAGAAGCTCTGCAAGGGCCAGATTATTAGATGGGGAGGTTACATTTCCAGGAACAATACCAGTCAACATGTCCCATGGGGACTCCATCATTGCACCTCCAAGGCCTGGACAGAGCTGCTGACCCAGCTGACAAAGATGCCATCGAGGAAACTGCAGCAACATCTAGCACTGCTGTCGCCACGGGAAGCAGCTGCCCTCTCTCATCAGAAAGATGCTGCAGAGCTTCCATGTGCTGAATCAAAGTCCCAGCTCAGGTACACCTGACTCTCTGGGCCTTCTTGTGTCCTTGAATACCAGGTGTCCAGCAGCCTGAGAAAGCAGGCATGTAACTTCTTGCAGAGTTAGAGGTGGTTTGGGCCTTCTGCTACAAACCATTATGCATGGAATTAAATCCAACAAGAAATGGGATTCACTTGCTGGGCAGATGCCAATGTTCACCACTAACCCTAGTGTGACGCTTGGGTGACAGGTTCCTAATTCGGGTTATGCACTTTGGAAGGGAAAGGGTTAAACTGGATCCTGAGTTTAACCCTTCCTGGTTAGGCACAACAAACTAGGACAAGAGGCAAAATAAGGATTGGGCCCCAGAAAATTTGCAATGACTAGAGGGTGACTATTCTCCTGGAGTATGCATTAAGCATGGGTGATAAAATATATAATTCAAATCTCAAATAAGTACCCAATACACTATTGTACTTGGATTAGTGTTGAAGTTGTGAATGCCAATCCTTAGATTCTGGCCGCCTCTACTCTCATTAGAGGGAGTGGACACATATAAAAAACCAGGCAGACACTTGGAGTGCATTTTCCACCCATTTTGTACACATTCCTTCTTCATTGGAATGAACTCCCTTCCCTCCACTCATCCAACAGATGACCTTCTGTGCATCCTCTGTCTGTCAGTCCGATGAGAGCAGGAACTCATCTGCAAACAGTGCCTTATAAACCACTAGTAGCTACTATGGCTGAAGGGATCCTTTGGCATATCTCAAATAGCTCTATTCCATGAAGCTTTGCTTGGCTCCTCCAAGCAAAGCTTGCATGTAGCTTCTTCTCCCTCCATGCTTTCCCCCTTCATCTCTGTACATGCCTGGTCTGGGAGGCATGTTTTTCTCCACAAAGCATAAACTTTTGTTAAAAAAACAAACAAAAACAGATCATATGTCTTTTTTCTTTGCATCCCAGTTCCTTCTACCTTGAAGGGCACACAATAAATATTTGTTGACTGAAACCAAAATAAAAACAAGATTGGTATTTTAACAGCATTTTCCCACTCATAACAGGCATAGGAAATATAAATTTGCTCAAGATTTCACATAACATCTCAGAGTTTATATAATTCTATAAGATTTTTACTTTCACAAAAGTCAATTCAGCAAACTTTAGTTTTCAGTCTGCAATTCATATGGCATGTGCTATGTGTGAAAAACAGCCACGAAAAACATTTGACTTCTACATTTCAAAAACACAAAACATATTGAGAAAAAATATTTATGATCAATAATATATTAACACTTAGGTTTTAATTAATGTCAGGGATGGTTCTAGGAGTATATACCTATATTTGAAAAGGTGAAGATTTGAAAATTTATGTTCAGGCAAAAATCCACATGTGAATGTTTATAGCAGCTTTATTCGCAATCTCTAAAAGCTGGAAGCAACTGAGATGTCCTTCAATTGTGAACGGAAACACAAATTGTAGTGCAATCATGCTCTGACACACTCATCAGCAATGAAATGGAATGAGCTATTAATCCACAGAATGATAGGGATGAATTTTATATGCGTGCCGCTAAGTGCAGAAGCCAGACCTAGAAGTCTCCACACTTTAATTCCATGGAGATCACTGTCTGAAACAAGGCAGCACTAAAGACATGGCAAACTGATCAGAGGCTGTAGGGATCATGGAGGGGCAAGGGCTCATTAGGGGAAGCACAGTGGTTTCTTCAGGCCGTGCAACTAATCTGCAGGGTACGGTGCAGGTGGACATACGGCACTCTCCAGGGAAACTACAGCACAGTGAGTCTGCCTACATGTATGCCAGTTTAAAAAAAGAAAAATCAACCAGGGGGTCAGCAATCTCTTGATGGAATGCAGACTGTGACAAAAAAATAAAAAAAAAAACTAACTTTATTACAAATGTATCCCATAACCTCACTGAGGAATGTGAGGGGAAAAAGAACTGTTGACCTAAGTAACTTTGAACTGGGAATTTAAAGACAAAAAGAACCATGCATGGCACTGTAGTTGGTCAAGCTGCTTCTCGTGGGGAACAGGCTAACAATTCTGAAACTGCTGAACGTGTGTTCCAGGAGTGAAGAAATAAGTAAAGTGAGGATGGATGATGGGAACAAGTTTCCCACCATTGGTGTGAAAAGTTATAGATAATCAAAAGGGAAAGGCTTAAATGAACAATGCAGTACTGAATTACAGCTAGAGACATTGGTGTGAACTCATGGTAAATGTAACATAATTACCAAAAGATAGACATAGATCTAAACATATATGTGTGTATGAACCTATATTTCCCAGCTCTATCTGCTGAGAGGACCTAGAGGCAGACATGCTGGCATAAATAAGCACACCTGGCACCCAGAATTTGATATTTCAACTCATTCTCCAATAAAAGGAACCAGGGCAATAAAAGGATTCTGGGACACAGTGAATACATAAGATGAACCTGGGATATCTTACAGTGCCAGAAAGCCAGAACATGCACAAAAATCAAAACAATGGGATGTGCCAAAGGGGCACAGGAGCCAACCAAAAAAGCTCCCAATGATGTGAGAATTAGATTAAGTTTAGCTTTCACACAGGGTGGGGGCAGCTCAGTGGGATGACAGAGGGTTAAGAAGCCAAGCTGTAATCGGTGGCTTCCTTGTTTATCTGCCCACTATCCTTGCAAGGTGGAGATTTGGGGGTAGAAGTTCCTAAAATAGCTTCATAACTTGTTACCAAACTAGGTCAGACTGACTCTGCAGTTAAAGTACAAAAGAAAGAGCAAAGAAGTGGTGTGAGTGCCTTATATGGGCATAACAATTATAGTCAGGGGTGGAGACTTGTTTCAAATGTTCCTTGTTTCGAATGTTTCAAGTTCAGGCCAGGAAACTTTTTCAAATATTTCCAAT
>PVKY010006572.1:0-15784 GCA_004027775.1 Bradypus variegatus
TGGCTGAACAAATGAAGGAAATAAAAATGTCAGCAACTTCTCTTCCCACAATCACAGAATAATCAAGCTGGGAGAAGTCACTGAGAGAATCATCTTCTAATTTTGCCGTGAGGACACTGAGGCCCAGAGGCAGGGAGTAATTGATCGAGGGTTGCACAGGAGGTGAGGAGCTGTATCAGGCCTCGTGACCCCTGGGTGGCTTTTTCAATCCCAGCCCGTCTTTCCCCTGAGCCCTGGGGCTCTCCCTCTGTCCAAACCATGTGGGCTCAGAGAAACAAAATCCATGTAAATTACCATCTGAGCAAAATATGCTGCGAAAATAAGACCCACAAATTCCACAGTCACATGCAAAATACTTCAGATTATTTGCAGCCTTTTTCCTCCCTCCAGTCACCAGGGTCCTCCTTGTGTCTTCTGACTGGTGGCAGAAAGTAACAAGAACCCAGTGTGATCATGACTGTAGATGTGGAACCTGATGGGCTGGACAGTCCAGAAGAGGACATTGAACGGGAAGAGCTCTGTACAAAGTGACCTTGGGTCAATCATTTCATCTCCCCATGCCCAGTCTCCCCATCTGTAAAATAAAGACTCTTGTCCCCGTCCGACAGGCCTCAGCACATCATGCACTGCTAAAGATAAGTTAGCTGTTCATCAGTAGAGAAAATCAATACATTGTAACATGGTGTTGATATTAAATAGCTTGCATGGGCTTGGGCACTGGAGGCCACGGTCGTCTGTTCTCCTGCCCTTGGGGGGATGTGGTTGCCCTCTGAGAAGAAACTGGTGACATCAACACGTGTCGAAGGGGTGGTGGCCTCTGTCTACCTGGCTCAGCCTCAGCTCGGACTCTGGGGAAGGCTTGGAGCAGCCGAGCCCATCCACTGGCAGAGCTGAGTTCTCGGGGCAGTGTATGCAGGACGGAAATGCATTCACCAAGTAGAAAGTGTATGACGTGCCAAGCCCTGGAATGCAGCATGTATAAAAGAGACAAAAGTGCCTCCTCTCTTGGAGCTTATGTTATGGGGTTTGGGGTTAGAGATCAGCAGTAGGAAGATATACACTCAAGATACATGAATAATATATGATGGCATGTTAGAGATGACAAGGCTATGGAAGGAAAAAGAAAGACTGTCATGGGCGATAAGCAGTGATGGGGCAGGGGGCTGTGTTTTAAAATAAAGTGGCTAGAAGAAAAGGCCTAGGGAAAACCCTCGAATGAGGGGAGCCAGGGAACAAGGTTGGTGCCTCCAGCTCTCCCTGGGCAGAGGGCCTGCCCCATGGACTCGGGGGTTTGGTCCCCAAAATTGCTCATCTCTTTCAACCATGGAGAGAGGTGTGTGTGCCAGTCTGGCAAGGTGGCAGGGACATTAGATTCCCCAAGCCCCACCATACCACCCCTTACCTCACAGGCTCTGGGGACAGCTTGCCAAGGAGCCCAACTCCTGGGGATCATTTCTGGGGGAAAGAATGGCAGAAGCCACAGAACAGACCTGGAGGGGTAGAGCATATTGTAGGAAGGGCAAAAGTGGCATGGATGCTCCTGAGACTGGCATTTCTGAGATATTTGCTGAAAGCAGAGGATCAAGGTGGGGTACAGGTGCCCTAGGCCAGGGAGGAGTTGGGCAGAGAGGGGGCTGGTCTTAGGTCCACACTTACTGGCTGAGGGGCCCTGGGCAAGTAATTTTATCTGTGAAATGTGGATAACAATAACACCTACCTCTTAGGGTCATTGCGAAACAGCTCCTAGCATAAGGTTCTGGCACCAAGAAATTTCTCACCATCTGAGAGCTACTGATATCATCATTAACATGCCATGTTCTCCAGAGCAGTATTTTTCAAACTGCAGAAGGTAACCTTTGAGTGGATTATGAAATCAACCTAACAGTATTCAAGCAGCATTTTTTAATAGAACAGAATAGGATGACATAGAATATATTTAAGTGCATATAAATGGTTTCATAAAACATTTGTTATATGTGTATATATACATATACACATACACATACATACACACATATATTACAAAATGTATGTCAGTGTATGTGTGTATGAGTGTGTGTGTCAGTATAAACTCTACTTCCTACCACAGGGCATGAAAGAGTTTGAAAGCCACAGTTCTAAGACAGGGTTTCTCTAAAGATGGTTGTCAGGAGTGTTTTTCTCCACTGTCACAATTTTTGGCATATCAAAATACCAGTTACTATTATTTATTAAGTATTTGTCTTTGGGTTGGCTCACTTTAATCGTTTTAGCCTCATCATAAACAAAAGTATTCATAAAATTTATACTTTAAAAATATAAATTGAATTTTTAAAGGAATTTTCGTTTCCCACCTAAAGTCATCTCACATTCCAGCACCGCACTTTGGGAAATGCTCGTGGTAAGGAGCGGAGTTGTGAAAGCACTTTCCCAAACTAAAGCTGGGAGCCGGCAGAGCTGTGTGATGTCGAGTGAGTCCCATCCCCTCTCTGGTCCCTTTCTGTTTCTAGAGGCAGACCTAGTTCCAGTGCCCCAGCTTCCTGAGACCTTCCCCCCAGTGGCCATCTCAAGAAGCCAAGGACAGGCCGTGCCCACTGGTGGACTGGCTCCAGAGCTTTCTTGGGATGTAACTGCCAGTGGAAGAGACCAGGGCCCCAAGTATCTCTTTTTCCCCTGTGAGCTGCATTGTCCTGCTGCTGCCTCAAGTTTGCAGACTTTCCTTTCTTGTCGAGCTTTGATTCCATTGATGGGATTAGGCGCCCCCCCACGGCCATGTCCTTTGATGTGGTTAGGGGGTAGCAGGGAGATTTCAGGGCTCAGGGAGCAAATCTTAATCTTCTGTGGGGCTTCTCTAGAATCAGATCTGGGTAAACCCATTACATCCCAGCCCTTTCATCCCCCCAGGACACTGGCTCCACCAGGCTCCTCCAGTCTCAGGGATCCTGAGGGTTTTTCAGATTCGGAGCAAGCAATAAAAGGGGAAGAAAAAGCAGAGCACAAATTCCAGACCCCACCCCCAGCAGTGTCAGGGCATCTTCCTCTTTCTTCCCTTCTAATCCTGGGCTCTCACAACACAAGGATTACAGAGGTCTGGGGCTAGTGGCCGCCCCACCCTGAACACTGGATGCCTCTGCAGGCGCCTGGGCCTCCCCATAGCTGCTGTCTCGCGGGAGCACCTGCTCCTACACACCTGTCGGTCCTGCCCAAGGATGCTGATGTGGGGGTGTGGGAGGAATGGGAAACGGAGCAGCTAAACCATTCAACTACCACCCTAGTGAAGTTTTAAGGCATGATTTGTGTTGGCAAAGCCAGGAAAGAGAAGATGGGAACACAGTCAATATCTGTGTCAGGCCACATTGTTTTCTTGAAATTAAATCTGGCTCCAAGGCTCACACCGGAAGAAAGGCGGCAGGGAAACTCAATCTTAGCCTTGATTTGGGCTCTTTCATTACTCCCTCTTCAATGGTCACTGGAGCCCTGGCCCTTCTAGAGGCTGAGAATCTTGGCAGAGGCCTGTGGATGGTCCAGCTAGTCCTAGATGCCCGGTGTAGTTACTCCCGGGTCTCTGGCTCTCCAGAGAGAGAACGAGAGTGGAGCATCGGTCTCCACCAGCGGGGAATCCACGGACTTTCGGCCTCTCTCCAGTCTTAGGAAATCTCAGCCTTGGAACTTCTTTAATCTTCATCGCCACTCCCTACAAGTCCCCTTAAAGGAGCTCAGACAACAGGAACCGGCAGCGGAAAGCACAAAACCTGGAGATGGCCTCCAGGTTCCAGATGGAGAGGTTGAATGGAGAGGTTGAGGCCGGCCGGGACGGGGGCGCGGCCGAAGAGCAAAGGCCCGCGATGCCCGCGACCGGCAGAGGGCTCTCCGCGCCGGCCTTCGCGGGAGCAAGCGCTGGAAGCAGCTCGGACGGGTCAGAGGAAAAGGGAAAATTACTGGGGCTCAGGGACGGGAAGGGCTGCGTGACTTGGGGGAAGACACTGGAGACTGTCGAGTCAAGGCCCCTGGGCCCAGGGCAGATCTCCCGGGCAGTTCGGGCAGTCCCAAAGAGGGAGCGCCGGGTCCCGGGGGCAACCAGGCCGCCCCTCCCGGATTTCTTCCCGCTGGTGCCGCAGGCTGGAGCGGGCTCGGCGGCCGGGGGCGGTGCCGCGGAGGGGCGGGCGGAAGGCGGGCCGGGGCGGGGCGCCGTCCGCTCGACTCCGGGAGGCGTTGCAGGCGGGCGCTGGCCGCGTCCGCTTGCTGGGAGCCGCGGGGCGCACAGCCTTCCTGATGTGTCACCAGCACGTGGAGCCAGCTCGGGCTGCGAGAGCGAGTGGATACCCCACCCCTCAACTTTCGAGGTGTCTCGCCTTCCCGCTTGTCTCGCCGCTGCTCCGGGCTCGCCCTCCTAAGGGGAAGGGGTCGGCGACGGCCCCCAGGTCCCCGGCAGGTTCAGCGAGGACACGGTCCCCAGCCAGGCGCGCGCAGGGCGTCCGGAAATTCGGGGCGCAGGGCCCGCCGGGGGCTGGGGGCCGGCCCCGGCTCGCAGCTGTTGCTTCCCGACCCCTGGCGGCGGCGCGGGGTCCACCGTGCGGGGGGCGCGGCCGGCGGCGGCCTGCGCGGGACCCGCCACTGTGCCCGGGCCCGGCGCCACGCAGAGTTGAGCGCAGGTAACCGAGACGGCGCGCGGAGCTGGGCCTCGCGTACTCGGCGTGGGATCATGGCGAAGTTTCAAGGCGTGAAACTGTGCGGTTCGGCTTGGAGTGGGGGTGGGGGGAGGTTAGGTCCCTGCACCTCCCCCACCCCCAGCAATGCCCCTCGGCCTCGGCTTGGGCGGGCCCGGGGTGGCCTGGAAGCCGCCGGCGCGCCAAGCTTCGTGTAACCCTTTGTGGGCTGGATTCGGAGCCCGTGGCTGGAGATCGGGCGGGGCGAGTGACTTGTCCGGGGCGCGCCGCTTGGGGGAAAGCCTCGGAGGGGCAGAGCGCCGTGCGAAGGGCGGGCGGCTGGACCCAGCTGGAGAAAGCCCGTCGCGGGGTGGCCCGCACCCGAACTCTGAGGATGGGAGCTGAGAGCTGGGTCTTTGCGGGCGAGATGAGGGTGTCGGTTCAACTGGCCTACAAAGTCCCAGTCCTCGGCCCCCAGGACCTGCGGCGCCTCCGTGCTCCTCGCCCGAGGCCGGCTTCCTCCCGAGCCCACCAGCGCCGACGCGGGGGCTTGGACTCTGGCGGGGCCGTCACCTCTTGTGTCCACACTGGAGAGAGGGGTGGCAAAGCGCGCTCGCTGCGAGCTCTGTGCGGCGATTCAGGGGTCTCCTCGCACTCAGCGGAGAAATGGTAACGCGCTCGGCGATGTGAGTGAGTCTTTGCATGCGGCGGGTACGGAGCCCGATCCCGACCCCCCGGTAGACCCCGGGTGAGGGGACAGGCGCCACCACCCCTGACGGTCGGAGTCAGGCTTCCACCTGGGCCTGCCCTGCTTCGCATTCCGAGGCGGCTACCTTGAGCTTGGGTGGGGCGCGGGGGACTGACTCCCTGAGCTGCCCCTGGGGAGCGGGAAGCCCCTTTACCTCAAGAAACACCATTTCTTTGAAGGTTCTTCTCTGTGGGTGTGTTCCTAATGGTTGGTCTTTTGTTTCCGGACATATGCAACATAATGCTGACCAACTCTGAGTCCTCTGAGTTTCAACTCTGAGTTTTATGTTGAAATTCCCTTCTTCCTTAATCTCTACCCATTCCTCTAATGTCTTTTTTTCTACGTCCCAAGAGAAAAACCCCCACCAATCTCTGAAACCTCGTGTTTGCATGGTATTGGAACTTTTTGTTATTTTCTGTTTGTTTGCTTGCATCGTGTGTTGGCTGTCTTCGCGGTGGGCGACCTTGGAGAATATTTGGGAACGTGCAGTGACATGATCTGAACTGTGTGAAGGGCAACTTGGCAAAATAAGCCCTGTGGACCCCTTCTTCCTGGCTTTGGAGAGGTTTCTAGAAGCAGGGCAGAGGGTGAAACCAGCCTGATCAGGTGGCCACCTTTCTCGAAGTTGTGCAAAGACCCATTCAGGAGGGTTTTTCTGTGGGCCGTGTGTGGAGTAAACTGTGCAGAATTTGTGGGTGCGCCACTGTCCCTGCTTTGTGGCCACGTGGGACCCGGGAGCAGAGGGGAGCCTGAGTGTGCAGAGCCCAGAAGGAGCCATGGGGTCTTGGGAGCCGAGGAGTGGGCACAAAGAAAAATTATGGGAGAAAAGACCATGGAGTGGATTTCCAAGTATTTTGACAAATTCCCAATTCTGAGGCAAAACTGTCTAGGAATAGAAATGGTGGAGTGTCAGCTGGGGGTTTTGTCCCTAACTGAGAAAAGAGGAGCACTTTGGAGTTTTGGATCAGATTGGGAAACAAAGTTCTCCTTTTGAGCCAACGCCTCTCCTGGCTCTGGGGATCAGTAGCACAAAGTAAATGAAGTGGAAATCTCCAGAATATAGCTTGTTCATAAAACATCTGCGGAAGTGGGCTGGAGCAAGGAGATGCGGAAAAGCAGGTCGGATGACTTCGTGGCTTCGTGTCCACCCCGGAGGGCACGCTGGGCCAGTGGAGCCTAAATCACCGGGAATAAGGAGGCGAGTCATCTCCTTCCCCAGCGCCCCAGACTGGTCCAGGTGGCCCGCAGGTTTCCCACAGGCTGGCCAGAGTTTTAGGGACGTTTAGGAAATGACTTGGCACTTCATTTCAGATGACTTTGGGGGAACAAAGTGAGTGATTAGGTTTTTCCTTCTTGGGTTTTTCCTTTGCTAAATGTGATTGAATCAGTTATACAGTGTGCTGGGCCTGGCCTCCTCCACCAGGTGCTTTTGTGCTTTGATTTAAACTGTTGTAGTGAGGAACTTCGAGTGTTGAAGGCTTTTTGATTTTGCGGTCCCTTTTGAATTCTCATAGTTTCCTGGAGCAGATTCTTCTTTCCTGCTCCCGTGTCACGAGCCCCATCCATCCTTGTAGGCCAGGTACCTCGAGGCTTTGTAGGGATGTGGCTTTAAAGTCATACTTGCTTGCCCTGGAGGCTTCTTCAGGAAGCAGCTAAATGCAAGGTGGAAAGCCTGGTGGGCAGGAAGGATTTTAGCCAGACCCCCAGGGAGACGGCAAAATACTCCTAAAATCCAGCTAGGTTTTGTCTATTGGGAGGAAACTTGCATTCCCTCAAGGCTTAAGTAAATTGCAACCTGGTGAATAATTAACCTCTCCTTCCAACTTTTTTTTTTTATTTTAAAGAAAAATAAAATCTCAACCTGTGAAAGATTCGAGATCAATTTTTGCCCATTAGGATTTGAATGGCCAAGTCAGTCTCGGTAAAAGCTTTGCCTCGCTCATCTCCACCCCCCCACCCCCGTCCTAGCAAGGCTGAAAGTTCTGATACTTAAAAAGCCCTCCAGAGTTTTGTTGGTGACCCCCCAGGGGGCCTCTGGGCTGCTTCCCCAACTCTCCCCCAGTGTCTCTTTGCCCGAAGTTGGGCTGCCTGAGCCCTGCCGCGTCAGTGAGGTTTCTCACTGCTGTGAGGAGTTGATTTTGCTGTCGGATTTGTCCGTGACTCTGCACAAGCTGGTAAATATTTGGCCAGTCTTAGCTCTTTTACATAAAAGAACAGCGCTCCTAATCTGTGATAAACCCCTGAAAGAGAGTTGTCTCAGAAGCGAGGAGCCGGGTTGGTTTCCATGGGGGATGTCTCTCTTGAGGCCGCTCAGTGTGCGGGCCACGAAGGTGGACTGTGGATCCAGATATACTTGGATCTGAGTCCTAACCATCACTTGGCAAGTGACCTATAGGTGCCCCAGCGTCTTCCCTTGTGAAATGGAATTATTATACCTGCCTGGTAAAGTTGTGGTGAGGTTTAAATGAAAAGCTCTGTACGGTGGCTGGGCACAAACTGGTAGATCTTCCACTAGCACCCCCCACCCCCTGTTCCTTATTTTGAAGTCTGTATGTAAGCTTGTGAGGGTCAGTGGCTCGGAGATCAGGCTTGTGGGTCTGGCAGGTGTGAATGCCAACGCCGTTGCCTGCTAGTCGTGTAGCCTTAGGCAAGTTACTTAACCCATTGGGAACCACAGCTTCGTAATCATGAGATGGGGATAACGCCTGGGAGCTCCTTCTCCTGAGTCTCAGTCTTCTCACTTTTTACTGCCTACCAGCTATGTGCCAGGGATTGGGCTAGGCAGATGCTGGGGTTATAACTCCCGGGATCTCACAGCTGGCCTTATGCTGCAGTGGGGACGGGACCCCATGCCTGCTTGGTACGGTTCCCTAGGCAGCAAGGCCAGCAAACCCGAGCTGTAGAACAGGAGGTGGATTAACCAGTGCAGAGTCCTTAAAGGAACCCTGAGTGTGCAGATGTGGCCACTTTGCACATCTGCTCTGTAGCGCTTCCCGCCTGAACGGCCCACAGGCTCTGGTTCTCACCCCCTGAGCACATTTCCTGAAAGGTCCCCAAGAAAAGCAGATTGCTACAGCTGCTCTAGGCTTGCTCATCCACTGCCCCAGTGGGCAAGCTAAATGCACCCTAGTGGGACCAACCAAGCAGGGAACATAATCGAAAGGGGAAAAAAAATCGGAAATAATTTGGTTTTCAAAAAATGCTACAAAGTAATCACCATGGAGGAAAACAATTTCATTGGCCTTCCTTACACTTTTTTTTTTTTATAGCTCAGTAATTTTTTTAATTTGAATTTCAAACTGGAGGTGAGGATAGTCCATAGTCTTTTCAGTCCTTCAGAGCCTTTAGTGCTCCCGCCTGGTCCTGGGCAGTGGGCACAGCTTCCCAGGGTTTCTGCAGGACACAGAGCAGGTGACTTCTCACTGCTGTGGGTGCTCCCTCCCTCCTCCCTTTGGCATGGTCTGGGAATTTTGAAATCACCTTTTAGCCAGATCCCATGTGTTTGCTGCCCAGGAAAACTGGGGAGGGAGGTGCTGTGTGGGAAGAACAGTTGCCTCTCTAATCTCAACTCTGCCCCCTCTGGGCCACAGAGCCCCCTTCTCTGTCAAGAGGGGATTGGGCGGAATAAACCACACAACCCCTTGCAGCCTTAACATTCTTGCAAGGTTCTGAGCTAAAAGGAGCAGAGGAGGGCACAGGGTTGGAACCTGGGGCTGTGGTTTGGAGGGGCCGGAGGAGTGGAGGATTCAGATATGCAGCTGGGAAATTTGGATGTGTCCATGAGAGTTTGTGGTTCATTCTCATGAAACTTGCTTCCGCTCACTGGATTTCTGCCCTGGGGTGTGTATAGGTCAAGAGAAAACTCTGGTTTGGCCTTCTTGGGGACTGGGGCTTAAATTCTGGTCTTCCAGGCAAACACTCAAGAAACACTCTGTGTTTTACTCCAAGTCCATCGTAAAGTAGACCTACTCGCCTTCTGAAAGGTATTAAATTGCCTTGGCACTTATGTACTGATGGCGCCTTGCTTTCCAAGAGACTGATGTAGGTCAGAAAATGCCTTCCTGCTTAAGGCAGGCGTTGTGAAAAGGGCGTTGGCGTTGGAGTTGGAGACCCGGCTCTCCTGTGAATTAGCTCTCAGGGCAAGTGACATGCCTTCCTTAGACTCAGTTTCCCCACTTGCAATTATGCATGCACACTCTGCAGGTGTTAGAAGAATTGACTGAAAATGCTTGTGTGAAATGCCAGGCACATGGTCAGGGGCGGGTAGGGGGACAGTCCATGCTAGCTGTTCTCAGTGACCCTATAGTTAGCATCCCAGGATCTTTGGGGCCAGTCCACAAACCCCAGTGAAGTCAAGGAAGAATCACGTGGGCTCGTTAATATTTAGGGAGAAAAACGCTCCAAGAAAGGCACGTCAATGCTGGGAGCAGGAAGAGGGGTTCCTGCTTCTTCAGGGAGACACAGCTTATACAACTTGGGAAGGTCAAGGGGTGGAGGTGGGGACCAGACATCGCTGTCTTTTCCAGAGTAGGTTCACGCTGTCACTATTGGAGCCCACCTAAAGGCAGATTACTGGGAGAGACAGGGTGAGAGTCTCTTGAATCCCTTCCCACCTGGCTTGCTGCTGTAGGATTAAGAAAGTGAAAAAAAATATATGCCAAAAAAAAGGCACCTCTTTCCGCTTGGAACTTTGTGCAAGATTAAACAGATACTTGGAACTAGAACTCATGGGTAAGCAAAATGTTGGTCTCCTAATTGCTTGGCCGGACCTCTGTGTAGCTGGGAAGTCAACCCAATCACTTGCTCCCAGCTGGTGGGGGGGGGTTGCCTGGCTTTGAGACACGCGCACACATACACGCACGCATGGCGCACGCACACTCTCCTCCTGTGTCTAGTAAGAGCAAGTGTTCATCGTTGCTCGGGTTTGAGGTTGCTCACCTAACCTTGGCAAATCGCTGAATGTCAAAACATCTAGCAAAATATCACATTTCGGCAGTGAGCCTTTTCTATATGGAAGGGGCTTGAGGGGACGGCCCTGGGATGCTGGGAAACCACTTCAGCACTGACAGTGGAGAGGGGCCGAGTCTGGGATCCTGACTGAGTATAAGGGGTGGGAATGCAGCCCGGGGTAGCGCCCCCTATTGCAAAGTTGGAGAGGGAGCTGCTGCCACCCTTTCTTGGCATTAGCCTTTCATCCGTTTGGTGGATTTTGTTGTAATTAGACAAGTCATGACAAATATCCCATTGCCCTTTGGCCTGGAGAGTTGCGAGGTATCTTGCCTGGAAACCCAGCCTCATTCACTTGGGAGCTGTAATTAGTCAAGAGAACAGTTCACGGGCCTTTGATTCAATAAAGACCCTTTTATGATGTTGGTTTTTCCCAGAAAAATAATACCACTTTGCTCCGTTTATTGCATTTAGATGTATAATCACATTAGAGCCAAGCAGCCCAGGGGACCCGAGTTACGTATTTGGGGTTTTCACCAAAGCCTGTTCCCCCAGTCTTCTGAGAAAAACAGGATCCAAAGAAAAAAAGAAAACGACAAGGAACATTTTTGAGGATTTTTGTCTCGGCCTTTAAAACACATTTTCTCCCTTCAGAGTGAGCCTCTGTGACCCAGGGAAAAGCCAGAAAGTGAAACTAACTTGACTCGCCAGCGTCAGTCCCGGGCCTTGGGTGCTCTCTGCCACGCGGGCCCAGCACATCCCTTCCTTGGGGGAGTGGGGTGCAGAGGGGTACGGTAACTGTCAGAGGGGGGTAGCACGTGTCCTTCAGAGGGCTGGAGAAAATGCCCAAGGATGCCTGTGCCCTCTCCTTCCGGAGTCACGGTGTCGTGACACATCCCCGCCCGGCCAGCAGGGCCCAAGTTCACTGGCAGCAGTTCTCTTCTCCTCCACATCCCCTCCCTCCCTGGGGCTGCCAAAACCCCGGCTAAATATAGTCCTGGAGCTCACCAGCAGCTTTCCGCGCCTTGGGAGGGTTTGCCTGGCCCCCCGACAGGCCCGACCCTTCTTCCAGGTGTCCAGAGTTGGGGGGGTACCGATCCACACGCCCCTCACGTGCTGTCTGTCCTCTTGCCTTCTCGCCCCAAGACAGTTCTGCACGATCCCTTCTGTCCTGACTGTCAAGGCAGGCTAAAAAGCATTTCCCAATCGCGGAGTAAAATCCCTCCCAGAAATCTGCTCGGGGCTGGGGTCAGGTAGAGATCACCAAAAGAGCCAAGAACCTCTTTCCCAATTTGGGGTTTAGAAATCTCAGGCGGTGAGGAAATTTTTAGTAGTCATTTGCAGGAGAACTCTTTTAAGAAATAAAGGGTAAGACATTTCAGAATGCTGAAATTGTGTTTCATTAAAAAGGGGGGATAATCCATTTTAATTCCAGGACATCTCTGAAATACCTTCTCAGATCTATGTCATGTTTTAATGCAGAAGAGCTATGCATTTTATAGGGGATGATTTGTCTGTTTGTAGATAATACATAGTAAAATAGTCCTTCAGTATCACTCCCAAAGATTTGAGATGATTTATTTTTGAACCTTATACTCTAGGCTTTCTGAGTATTTTATACTTTGGGGAAGAAGCACTATTAAATTATATAACTTTTTTTGGTCTTTGTTTCCCCAACGGAGTATAATTAGAACATCTGAAACCAGATTATCCAATTAGTACATTTTTCTCATTAGCTGTTAAGGATTTGTGATGAGATAAATTATTTTAGATTTCTAAGTGTAAGTTTGGCCACAGGGAGGCTCCAAGGAAGTGTATGAGGGAGAAAATAATGGGCTTTTAAGTTTTGGCTTCTGCCCCCTCACCTGTTCTCCGCCCCCAAACTCAAAGTGCCTGCCCATGAGAAACAGTTTGTTTTCCTTGTCCCAAGTAAACGGAGGTAGAAAAGTTATTTATTCATGTCTGCTTCTCTCTGTCCCCCACAATGGAAGATTAGGATTTAAATGCTACCTTTCTATTTTTTTCCCAGCAGTAATGTCAATCACTGTTCTTTGAAGGGAAAAAAAAATGCCGGTGATAGGAGTTCATTCAGTGCTTCAGTACTGCATGCTTGTGTGTGCTTTCTCTGTGCCCGGTGGCAGGGAGGACAGTCCGGCAGGGGGCGGGGGTGACATCTCCAGCCAAGAACCAGGGAATGTCGGGAGGACCCAGCTCTTCCACTTTGTAACTGTTGTGAGGACAGGCCGGTGATCCTTCATCCGAATTGCAAGAAACCAAAAACCTAAAGTTGTTTTTGTAACTGATTTAGTGGGAAAACCAGACCCAAACTGACTTGAGACTATTCTAGTCTATATTTATCCTGGAGAGTATGAATATTCATGGTTTCCACTGCAGAGATATTAATATAGTTATTAACGTGTTTGATTACGGATGCTGCCCCGCTGGGATGTTGCATAATACGCAATATATGCACCACGTTGTGTTTCTAAAACCTGAAAAATTCTGAATTCTGAAAGATGTGGCCAGAAGGTTTGGGGTGAGGGATTGCGGGCCTTTAGTAGCGTCGGCTTGGTAAAGAGGACAGCAGCTCATGCCAAGAGGTGGGAGCTGAGTCCCAGCTTTTCCTGAGATCATTTCTCCATCAGCTACAGGAGGATCCGAGGAGCTGACTGAAGGTCCAGCTGACAGGTGGATGAGATGCCCAGATAGCTGCTGCCCCACGGCTCTTGGCCTTAAACTCCACGAAGGCTCAGCAGGTTTTGGTCACTGTTGTTACTGTGTGCTGAGTCAAGAGCAGAGGTCAGGCAAATTTTTCCATAAAGGGCCAAACAGTAAATATTTTAGGCTCTGTGGGCCATGGGGTCTCAGTTGCAATTATTTGCTCTGCCATTATAGCATGAAAACAGCCATGGATGACATGTAAATGAATGAGCCTTGTGTTCTAATAAAACTTTATTTACAAAACCAGACAATGGGCCACATTTGGCCCACGAGCTGTAGTTTGCTAACCCCTTGTCAGAAGGCTACATGTATTCCTGAACACAGACTCTTTTCCTCGCCATACTTTTAGCTCTGTGCCTGCTTGCCTTGTCTGCCTGTCTTGTTTCTCTTCTCCTAGTGGAGACCTGCCCTTCTCCTAGTGGGGTCTCCTTTACTGAGATCGGGTTGTAGCTCCTATGCCAGCACCCATCCCTTGTTTGGCTTCTCCAGATGGTCTAAAACATGGATGAAAGGAAGGCACTGCATTCCGCTGGACTGGCCTCTCCAAGGGAATGCATATTTGTGGGGACAAATCCATTCGGGCTTAGGTCCAGCCTTGCAGAGGGCACCTGGGCTCCCACCCACTGATTGAGTTGCAGGAGCAGAACCAAACCCCAAGGCCCTGTTGGCCTCAGGATCGGGCCAGGCAGGGCTGCCTGGTGAGCTGTGTCTCCGGAGACTTTGGGGAGAGTTTGACGGGGCGTGGGAGCAGCTAAGGGGCTGAGAGTGAAAGTTTAGGAGCTGATGTATTCTTAGCAAAAGAATTTCTGGCAGAGGCAGTTTGGTTATCATAAACCCAGGGGCTCTGATGGATGAGTTTCAGGTCTCAGCTGTGTTCATCCCAGCTCCAAACATCCATCCAGGGTGGAGCAGGCCAGAGGGTCCAAGGTAGCTTTTTACTGTGGCAGAGGCTCAGATTCAGCTGAGCCCCGTTGGCTCCCACCTTCATGGTGGGCCAGCCTGGGGTGGTGGCTGGAAGGAGGGCAGGACCCTGCAGCACCCATTCCCCCAAGTCGTGTGCTGGGAGCATCGCTGTGCCCCCGCCCCTCCGCCCCCCACCTAGATCTCTGCCTGGGAAGCTTGGCCCCTGACTCAGAGCAGCCTTGGCCTCTCCAGGCCCCAGGGCCAGACCCTCTCAGCCAGCCCCTGCTGCCAGGCCCCAGTGTCCCAGAAAGCCAGAGGGTCCCCGTCTGTGCCCAGCGACTTCTTTCTCTAGAAGGGGTTTCCCCCAAGACGTTGTGGGACCACTGACCAGGGTGGGGCAGGCACATAGTTTTCTTTCTAAAAGAAATTCCAGACAAGGGCCCAGATCTGGTTGGCTTTTCCTTTTGAAACTTCTGTCATGGTTGTGGGTTGCTGGCTATTTTAGGGACTTGAGTTTTCACAGCAGAACCTCTGCTCTCTGCAGCTCTTTGGTGAGCCTGGCACAGAGCTCAGGCTAGGCTCGTGGAACTGGACGGGGGGGCTGGTGTGCTTGGGGATCAGCCATTAGCTCTGCTGTCAAAGCCAAGCCCTGGGGGGCACCTTCACTTACACTGCACACCATGGGGGGCTCCCTCTCACCACTGCACCCCACTGCACCAGGGTGAGGGCACGCCAGGCAGGAGGAGCTACGTATGCAAAGGCTCCACTCCTGGGAGGGCTGGGGAGTCTGGGTAGGCAAAGACCAATGTTATTCTGCATAACGGTGCAGATGAATGGAATCCTGGTGTGATGGGTCAGCCTGGGTTTTGTGTTGTTGGTGGAGTTGTTGGCCGTGATCTTGGTTGGGGCAGAAAGCTCTGGTGAGATGACCCATACTGTCCTAGCAGTTTGAGGGGGCCAGTGCTGGAGCTGGGCAGCAGGGGTTCCGGGCATGCCTCCTCTGAGGTCCAAGCAAGGAAGGACCCTGAGCTGTGGGAGAGAAGGCGTTTGTGCTGTGAGGTTCGGGGAGCAGTGAGGTGTATGCCCCAAAACCCTGTCCCTGTCCCTTTTCTGAGAAGGAAAGAATACTCTATGGCCTGAGTCCTTGGAGACTCCCAGGGAGCCTGCCCAGCCCCTGCCTTTGGGATCTGGGGGGAAGGGAGAGAAGCTCCTTGGAGAGGGGAATACACTTTTATTAGGAGCCTACCAGCAGGCCCTTAGTGGGCTCTGTGCTGAGCATTTGGTGTAACTTTCGTTCCTTTAATGTCACATCACCCTGTGAAGGAGGAGGTCTCCTTATTCCTATTTACAGATGTGAATGCCGAGGCACAGAGAGGCAAAGGAATTTATACACGGTCACACAGCGAGTAAGCAAAGAGTAGAGCCAGATCTGTCTTCCGTGGAGACACACCAGGGGCCTCCTGTGTTCTGAGAGACTGCGTTTCCCGCACAGACAGCAGGGCTGGTGACAGGTCACTGCAGAGTGGGTGCGGTGCCAGGCTGGGGAGGGCAAGCTCCAGCGGCCAGCTGGGCAGACTCCAGCCGTGCCGGGGCCCTGGGCTGAGTGGCCTGGCTTCTGGGGAGGAGTTTCCCGCTAATGGGTGGCATTCCACAGATGGGTGGCATTCCACGCCCTGGCATTCGGAGGAGGGCTCTGTGTCTACCAGGGGCTGGTCAGCTCACCCAGACTACGCTGCTGGCCCTGGGATCGGAAGGGATCATCCTGTTGAGGACCAGGCTCAGATTCCGGAAGCCCTTTTTCTGACTGCTGGAAACTTCTAGGAAAGGAGTGAACTAAGGG
>PVKY010006573.1:0-15824 GCA_004027775.1 Bradypus variegatus
CATGTGGATACCCGCCTCTTACCGCGTCTCTTGTTTTCCGGGTCCGTGCTCATCTCTTTTGCTGGCCCGGGGTGTTCTGGGTGACAACCTGTCTGTTGGCTTTTCATTCTAGATGAAGTTGGCGAGGACAAGCCCTCAGGCCTGTGAGGCTGGAACCCGAACGCTGGGTGGGGTCTGGGCGGAAGGATGTTTGTCCAGAGCAGCAGAAGTGCCCGCGTGTCTCCCAGGTCTGCAAACTCAACAATTCCACTTGGAACCCTTTGTTCCTGGATGTCTTGCCTGACCACTAGACCAGGTTTAGAACCCCTCTCTGCTCCTTTAGTTCTCGCTAATTCCTCTAAAACTGCATTATACTTTATTTTAATTCCTCGTTTAACATCAGCTTTCTCTAAGAGCTTCTATGTTCCAGGAGGACAGAGACCATGCCTGCCTACCTCCGCATGGGATCCTTTATGCCTGGCAATTGGCAATACTCAATACATAGTTCTTGAATGAATGCTAGCATCAAAATTCAAGTCACAGTTGAAGAGGGAATCCAGAAATCAGTCCAGGAAGCCCAGCAGCCTCGAGCAAGGGCTGGCGTCATAAGCCAGAGAGAACATCAGGGACAGGAGGCTCTAATCAGGCGCAGGCTGGGGGATGGTGCACGCAAACATGGTTTGGGCCATGCACAGGGCGCTGGGATCTGATCGTGTGGAGGATGAACCTCACGATACAGGGGCCGCATTAGAGAGACAGACCCCACTGGGATACCAGCCTCCCGCTGTTGAGTGCTTGCAAGTTACTCAATACTGGATCCTGGGCTATGGCCCTGAGTCCACCTTTAACTCCCTTGCTGACCCTGAGCAAGTTTCTCTCCCTTTCTGACCACAAGGTGCCAGATCACAACCACTGACCTCCCCTCCCAGGCATGCAGGGGGAACAGTTTCTGGGAAGCCGGGTCCCATGGATGCAATATATATATATATATATATATATATATATATATATATATATATATATATATATATGAGATATATTTTGATGAAAGAAAATCCAGAAAATATGTGCAAGTAAAAAGTGAAACACCCACCCAAATACCCCAATACTGTTTACATTTTAAGCCCCAGTCTTTTGGCATCTAGCTTAGTTAGGGCCAGATCTTAGTGTGTATTGGTTGAGAGCACGGGCTCTGGAGCAATCTGAGCTGCCAGTTACGAGCTGTGTGGCCCTGGAAATATGCCTCAACCTCTCTAAGCTTCAGTTATCATCTGTAAAAAAGAGATGGTGTGAAGAAAGGGCATACCAGCATCTGCTGTATAGCAAGTACTTAATAAATGTTGGTAAATGCTGAATAAATATTAAAATTTGTTATCCACTTGTGCTCTCTCCATGCCTCCCTGAATTCCTTAGCAACTTCCCATCTCACTTCTGGGCTTCAGGAAGACCATCCATTGGTTATGGGGAGTGATTTGTTTTTTTTATCAACTCCATGCCCTCCTGAAAGCAAAGCTAATATCCAGGGGACTGTATTGAGCAATTTGAATGGGAATTGTGGGGAGGATAAAAGTAAAGGGCACATAAAAACAGATTGAGAAGTATCTTGGACCATAGTGGCTCAGTTATGTCTGCTCTTCTCTTCTAGTAATAGCACCCCACCTCCTTTTCCTTTGAGAAAATACGCTCCCACTCTGGGTGATTGTGGTGGGATGTCAACCACATTATCTGGCTCTGCCTCATGCAAGCCACAGAGGTTGGCAAGTGATCCAGGCCAAGGCCAGCAGAATATCCCCGACCCCCAGCTTCAGAGAGCGGTTCAGTAATGGGCAGTCACCCTCGGGCAGGCCCCTTTGATTTCTTCTTGGAACTTTGTCTTTGGGATCAAGGTGCCGTGAAAATACGCACTTACCATGTGGAGGAAGCCTGCTTGTGGGGAGGGAGAACGAGATCACACAAAGAGAAGCGGCACATGCAGAGATGAAGCTGGAAGTATCAAGTCCCCAGTCCCAGCACCCTGAAGCCCTGGTTCTTGCAGAACTTCTGAACCGTGTTTTCCCACTATTCTTCTCACCCATGTGAGCCACAGAAATTTCCTTTATTCATTTTTTTCTTTTGGCTTAAACCAAATTGTTAAATTGTTCTTTTCAAGTCAGAATCCTGAGTAATACAAATGCTTTGTTTCTAAAGGAGGAAAGATGGTTGTGTATTCATTTGTAATTATGCCCACTCTGTCTCTGAGAAGCACATTTTTCCCAAGGGGGCAGTACTCCCATCACACTGACCAAGACAGAGGGCTCTCCCTGGGGTTGCACTCTGTCTTACTGACTGCTGATATGATCTGCAGCATTCACTCCATCAAGCAGAATTTGAGTCTCTCAAATCTTTGGAGTTATTTAAAGGAACTGTGATCCTTTCATCTCTTCTGGTTTCCTTGGAGTTTCTTCTATTCTCTTTCATCTCTAGCTCAGCACTAGGAACAGGTATAATGGCATCAGATCCTGAGTCTGGGTGTGTATGAAAGTATTTGGCATATTCTGAGCTATCAGAATTAATCTTGCAACTTCTGTATCCTGCTCCCTTATCACCACAGCCCTTTTATTTCTTTTATAAACAAGTCTGCATGAGTGGGATGTCCCCAGAGGGGACTTGTGCAGCCCTCCATGTAAGGTGAAGCTGCAGGCAGAAGACTGGTCACATTTAGTCAGATGCAAAAAGCTTCTAGTTTATTGCTGGCTTTAGGAATCCTCCCCACACACCCCAATCTGAGTCTTCCCATTATTTGAGAAGTTTTCCCACCTTTCTCATCAGGTTGTCCCATTTCTCCTTCAGAAAAATGCTCGGAACTTTCAGGATCTTCTCTTGCTTGATTCCTCTGAGTGCCAGGCAGCCTGGCATTTGTTGCTTCTTACCTGTGCCTTTAATTTCCTTGAACTCATATTCCCCAATGGACTATAAATTACTTGTGGGCAAAAATAGTGTATACTATGATTTCTTTAAGTACACCATAGGAAAAAAAACAGGGAATAAGGGGCCCAAAGGAAAGACCGTGCAAATGAGAGAGATTAATTGATGCTGGGGCATGACTAGACTTTCATCATCAATGTGAGAAAATAGAACTGGAAGAAATATACTTTGTGGTTTTCACCTGCTAGGATAGAAAGGCTGTGAGAATTGTGACCCAATTTGGTTTGTCAGTTCCACAGAATTCATAAGAAAAGAAATAAAAGAGGATTTTTTCGAACACTGCTAGTTTGGATGTATTATGTCCTCCAAACGTCATGTTCTTTGATGCAGTCTGTGGGGGCAGACGTATTAGTATTGATTGGGTTGGAATCCTTTGTTTCCATGGAGATGTAACCCACCCAACTGTAGGTGATAACTCTGATTGGATAATTTCCATGGAGGTGTGGCCCCACCCATTCAGCTTAGGTCTTAATTAAATCACTGGAGCCATATAAAAGAGCTGACAAACAGAAGGAACTCGGAGCAGCTGCAAGCTTTGAGAGACATTTTGAAAATGGCTGTTGAAAGCTGATGCATTTTGGAGAACACCATCTTGAAATGCAACCTGGGAGCAAGACATCAGCCATGTGCCTTTCCAGCTAACAGGTTTTCCAGATGCCACTGGCCTTTCTCCAGTGAAGGTACCCTATTGTTGATGCCTTACCTTTGACACTTTATGGCTTTAAGACTATAACTTTGTAACCAAATAAACTCCCTTTAAAAAAGCCAATCCATTTCAGTTATTTTGCATAACAGCAGCATTAGCAAACCAGAACAGACATTTACATAGACGCACATCAATGTGCAAATGCCCACACAGACTCTTTTTAGCTTGGTTTGTTGGCATTTGAAAATATAAATACTATTGTGATAAGTTCACCACAAACTAGCCAACCAGTCATATCTTAACAAAAAAGCAACCAAGACTTCAAACCCATGTTTTCCTAGACCTTTTTAGACCTCCAAGGAGTAGGCAGAAGTGGTGGCCCCCCAGGATGTGGGATAAAAGTGAAATTCTTGGAGATCTCTCTCTCTCTCTCCTACTTGTCACTACCCCTTGCCTCAAATGACCTCCTCAGAGACCAAGAGGATCCTTAATTTGTTCCTGATTTGACCAACAATAAACCATTTAAAAAATACTTCACGCATGAAGAACAGGAGATAAAGAAACATGACAACTGAAAGCAGTGCATGTTCTGGGAGTTTCTTTTGCTAAAAAGGAGACAGTTAGTGAAATCCAAATGCAATCAGTAGATTGGAAAGCAGAAGTGTAATAGACTGCCCCTTCAGGGAACTACACATTGAAGTATTTGGAGTAAAGTGGCATCACTTCGAAATGGTAACTACAAATGTATGTGTGTCCATGTATATGTGTGAAATGAAATGAGGAATAAACAAGCCAAGAATTATAGTTTGAGATTTCCAAAACATCTCATTTATCAATTGATTGAAAAACAATAGGTATAAGGAGGGCAGGGCAAGATGGCAGAGTGATGAGGTGTGAGTTTTAGTTACTCCTCCAGGGCAGCTGGTAGAACACCAGGAATTGTGTGAACCAGACAACGCAGAGCAATTTGAGTTTGGGCATACTTCATACAATACTCATGAATGCATGGAACAGCTAAAATCAGTGAAATCTGTAAGTTCTCATGGCTAGGGTGTCTGTGCCCTTCCCTGCCAGGCACAGTCCCATGGGAGAAGAGGCCATCAGTGCTGGGAACCAGAAGGGAGAACTACAGTTGCAGGCCTGATTGAAAACTCAGATTGCTGATCAAAAACTCCAAACATAGATAGACCAAGATCAGGCACCAGAGAATCTGGGAGTAGGCAGCCCAGTGGAGAGGAGATAGGGCTAGCAAAAACAGCAAAAAAATACCCCAAAAATAAAAACAGAGACTTTTTGGAGTTTGGGTGCACATAATATGGAGAAGGGCAGGGCTCAAACAGAACCAGGCACATACGCAAATCCAGAGGGTGAGGACCCTTGTCTAAAGAGCCTGTTTCTCTGCTTTCTTTATTGTTCCTTAATGGCTCTCAACTCCTTGTCTCTTAGCTTTTCAATAGCCCATTATATCTGCAAGGACTGTAAATAGCTCATACTGGGCTCTCCTTTTTCTTTTTCTTTTCTTCTTTTTTTAAAATCTTTTTCTCTTTTTCTAAAACAATTATTCTAAGAAGCCCATTACAGAAGGCCTCAAAGACTTGCAATTTGGGCTCAGTCAAGAGCAGAGCTAAGATAGCTCTGAAAGACAAAGCAATAAGTCTAGTGGCAGAGAAAATTCACTAAACACCATAATTTCCCAAGAAAAGGGGGTTATGGCCAAGATCCCATGGCAGCCCTCCTTCTGGGAAATCAGACCCCCAGGGGCTGGAATTCAGAAACCAGCTTCAGTCAGCCTCTCCCCCAACAGGGTCAGGGTCACCAGAAGAACCTCTTTACACTGCTGGGATAACTGAGGGCTGGTAAGCCCCATCGCTGGACAGCATAGGAGAAGCACAGACTCTAAAGACCTCACAGGAGGGTCTCATTCTCAAGGAAACTCTATACCTTCCTCCTGAGACCTTGGCCTCTCTGGATTGGGAAAACCTGACTGAGGTTGACCATATCTGAGGAGACCATCAAACAAGAAGGCTACATAGAGGCAGGGCAATAAACAGAAAAACAAGAGGTGAAAAACTCTGATCAACTAACAGAATCTAAGTTAAAATTCTAGAATACACTGAACTGAACACCAAGGGTTAGAGAACAAAGCCAACCAACAAGAAAACCCTAGGTAAAAGAGTGAAAACAATCTCTAGAATAAACTAATTAAGAAATACAGATGCCTAGACAGCTTCAGATAATGAGCCATACTAGGAAACAGAAAATATGGACCATCCAAAGGAACAAACTAATAGTTCAACTGAGACACAGAAGTTGAAAAAATCATTGCTAAATCAATTCAATGAACTGAATGAAGAACTAATTGGAGATGTTTAAACAAAGCTAAATCAATTCAAAAATCAAGTCAATGAACTGGGGGAAGACATAGCAAAAGAGATGAAGGATATAAGGAGGATACTGGATGAAAAGCAAATGGCAGAACTTATGGGAATGAAGGGCATAATGGAGGAGATGAAAAAGACAATGGAGGGATACATCAGTAGATTTGAACAGGCAGAAGAAAGTATCAGTGAATTTGAAGACCAGATATCTGAATTCACACACACGAAAGAACAGATGGTGAAAAGAAGGGAGAATATGAGTGGGGTCTTAGGAAGCTGAGTGACAACATGAAATGCACAAATATACATGTTATGGGTGTTCCCAAGGGAGAAGAGAGGGGAAAGGGGGCAGAAAGAATAATAGAAGAAATAATCACTGAAAATTTCCCAATTCTTATGAAAGACAGAAAATTAGAGATTCAAGAAGTACAGCACACTCCAAATAGAACAGACCCCAATAGACTAACTCCAAGAGACTTACTCATCAGATTTTCCAATGTCAAAGACAAAGAGAGAATTCTGAAAGTAGGTAGAGGAAAGAAATCCATCACATAAAAGGGAAGCTCAGTAAGACTATATACAGATTTCTCTGCAGAAACCATGGAGGCAAGAAGACAGTGGTATGATATATTTAAGATACTGAAAGAGAAGAACTGCCAACCAAGAATTCTATATCCAGCAAAACTGTCCCTCAAAAATGAGGAAGAGGCTAAAATATTTCCAGACAAACAGACACTGAGTTTGTGAATAAGAGACTGGTGCTACAAGAAATACTAAAGGGAGTGCTACGGGCTGATAGGAAAAGACAGGAGAAGGAGGTTTGGAGAATAGTGTAGAAATGAAGAATATTGGGAAGGGTAAAAAGAGAGAGAGGAAAAAATAAGACATGACATACAAAATCCAAAAGACAAAATGATAGAAGAAAGTACTGACCTTACAGTAATAACACTAAATGTGGATTAAATGCCCCAATAAAAAGACAAAGAGTGGCATGATGGATTAAAAAACAGGACACATCTATATACTGTCTAAAGAAACTCTCCTTAGACATAGGGACAAAAATAGGCTGAAAGTGAACAGTTGGAAAAAAATATTTCATTCAAACAGCAACTAGAAAAAAGTGGGAGTAGCTATATTAATATCAGACAAAGTAGACTTCAAAAAAACAATTAAAAGAGACAAAGAAGGACACTATATATTAATAAAAGGGTCAATTCATCAAGAAAACATAACAGTCATAAATATTTATGCATCAAGTCATACTGCCCCAAAATTCATTAGGCAAACATTGAGAACACTGAAAGGAGAAGTAGATAACTCCACAATAATAGTTGGAGACTTCAGTGCACCTCTGTCATCAATGGATAGAACATCTAGTCAGAGAATCAGCAAGGAAACAGAGGTGCTGAACTGTATGATAAAGGAACTAGACTTGAGAGATATTTATAGAACACTACACCACACAATAGCAGGACACATATTTTTCTCAAGTGCTCATGGAACATTCTCTAGGCTTGACCCCATGCTGGGCCACAAAGCAAAGTCTCAACAAATTTAAAAATATTGATGTTATAAAAAAAACACTATCTCAGATCATAATGAAATGAAGTTGGAAATAAATAACAGGCAGAAGATCATAAAATTCACAAATATATGGAGACTAAACAGCACACCCTTAGAAAAGCAATGGGTAAAGGAAGAAATTACAAGAGAAGTTAGTAAATACCTCAAGGCAAATGGCAATGAAAATACAACATACCAAAACTTATGGGATGCAGCAAAGCAGTGCTGAGAGGGAAACTGATTGCCCTAAATGCCTATATTAAAAGAGAAGAGAGAGCAAAAATTGAGGCATTAACTGTCCATCTGGAGGAACTAGAGAAAGAAACAGCAAATAAACCCCAAAGCAAACAGAAGGAAAGAAATAACAAAGATTAGAGCTGAAATAAATGAAACTGAGAACAGGAAAAAAATAGAACCAACAAAACAAGAAGCTTGTTCTTCAAGAAAATCAACAAAATTGCTGGACCCCTAGCTAGCCTAATGAAAAACAATAGGTATATAGAAGACTTAAACAATACAATCAACATTTTCAACCAACCGGACCTAATTGATATTTGTAGAACACTATGCCCAACAACTGAAGAATACACATAATTTTCAATTGCACATGAAATGTTTACAAGAAAAACTATATGCTGGTCATAAAAGAATTTGTAATAAATTTACAAGGACAAAAATCATACAGAGTGTATTATCTAACCACAAAAGTATTAACTTTGAAATCACAACAAAAAGTTGTTAATAATGGAAAAAGGAAAAGTCCAAAGCCAATGATCTAAGCTTCCAATGTAAGAAGTTAGAAAAAGAATAAATTTAGTCCAAATCAAGTAGAAGGAAGAAAACAAATGTGTAAAAATAGAAATCAATTAAACAGAAAATTAACAAATGATACAGATAATTAAACCAAATGCTGGTCATTGATAAAGATCAATAAAATTGCAAACTTCTAGCTGGACTGATAAAGAGAAAAAGCAAAGAAGACACAAATTACTAATAGGAACAAAAAAGGAGATACCACAACAGATTCTACAGATATTAATAGGATGATGAGGGAATATTATGACCTATTTTATGCCAATAAAATCAATGATCTAAATGCAGTACACAAATTCTTTGAAAAACATATACAACCAAAAATGTCTTAAGACAAAAAAACAGAAAAATTGAATAGCACTATACAAATCTTTAAAAATGAATTTAAAATAAAATAAAAATATTTACACAAAATTTCAGGCAGAGATGGCTTCACTGGTGAATTTTATCAGGTATTTAAGGACAAGAGGACACAAATTCTATGCAAAATCACAAATTGGAGGAGGAGATAAACATCGCTCAACTTATTTTAAGAGGCTAGCAATGCTCTTACACCAATATCAGACAAAGATGTCAGAAGAAAATGTGCAAACAAATAAGTCCTTAACAAAATATTATAAATCAAATCTAGCAGTATATACAAAGTATAATGTACCATGATTAGGTGAATTTATCCCAGGTATGCAAGATTGAAAATCAATGTAATTAGCAATATAAAAGAAAACATATTATATGATCATCTCAATAGATGCTGAGAAAGTATTTTATAAAATTCAGAATTTATACATAATAAAATCTCTCTGCAAACTAGGATAAGAAGGGAATTTTCTCAATCTGATAAAAGACAACTATGAAAATGTATCTCTACATATTAAATGGTGAAAAACTGAATGCTTTTCCCCTAATATTGAAAACAATGAAAGGATATCCATTCTCACAACTTCTCTTCAACATTGTACTCATGGTTCAAGTCAGTACAATAGGCAAGAAAAAAAAAGTAAATCTATACATAATGTAAAATCACCTTTATTCATAGATGTCTTATTCAAATGCATAGAAAACCCAAAGGAGTTTATAAAAAAGCTAATAGAACTAGTAAATGAGTTTAACAAGCATGATTACAAAGACAACATACAAAAAAACCAACTGTATTTCTATTAGCTATAAAACACTGGAAATTCAAATTTTTTAAAAAAAAATCACTTAAAATAGCATTTACAAAAGCATAGAGTATGAAATATGTAGGAACAAGTGTAAAAAAATAAGTGCAAGATCTGTACAATGAAAACTACAATGGAGTTTTTGGAGAAATTAATAAATACAAATAGATAGGGAGATATACCATGCTCATGGACCAGGAGGGGAAGCATTGTTAAAGTGTCAATATTGCCCAAACTGATCTATAGATTCAGTGCAATTCCAAACAAAATCCAAGCAACCTGTTTGTTTAAATTGACAAACTGATTCTAAAATTTGTATGGCAATGCCAAAGACTCCAAAAAACAATTTTGAAAAATAAAAAAGAACACATTTGAAGGGCTTAGACTAACTAATTTCAAGACCCACTAAAAAGCTAGTAGATTCCAGAAATATACTCACACATATGTGGTCAATTAATTTTTGTCAAAGGTGCCAAAGTAATCCAATGTGGAAAAGATAATTTTTCAGCAAAACATACTCAACAAATGTATATCTACATGGAAAAAGTAAACCTTGACCGTTACATCACACCACACAAAAAATTTAACTTGAATTGGATCATAGATCTAAATGTAAAACTAAAAGTATAAAATGTCTAGACAAAAATATAGGAGAAAATCTTAGCATCCTTTGGGATGTGCTGAGAAATCTTAGGTAAGAACCAAAAAGACCAATGATAAATACAAAAATTGATAAATTGGTCTTCTACTATATTTGAAAGACAGAGTTAAGAAAGTGAAAACAAGCCATAGGTAAGAAAACATGCTACCGTGAGCAAAGGACAACAGAAACAACAAATAACAGAATTAGACCTTCAAGAAATTTAGATAATGGAATTATTGAATACAGAATATGAAATATGTTTAAAATTCTTAAAGAAATAAAAGAGAATAAAAGCCAAAAAAGTTTATAAGTTCATATATATGACATAGGATTTTAGTCAGAATATATAGAGACCTCTTATATCTCAGTAATAAGAAAATAAACAAACCAGTTTTAAAAATTCAGCAAAAAATTGTACAAAATCTTGACAAAGAAGATATATAAATGGTCAATAAGCACATATAAAGATGCACAACATCATTAGTCATCGGGGAAATGCAAACTAAAGCAGTGTGATATCACAGCCATTCAATTGATTAAGAATAAAAAGACTAATCATACCAAGTGTTTGTGTGAAAGTGGAGTGAATAGACCTCTTGTATATTGCTAAGGAGATTGTAAAATGGTACAAAGACTGGGAAAACAATTTGGCAATTTCTTAAAATGTCAAACGTATATCTACTTTATGATCTGGCAATTCAAATCTTCAATATTTACTCAAGAATATATATACACAAAGGCTTGTACATTAATATACACGTATACACAGAGGCTTTCCTCATAACAGCCAAAACTATTGGTGAGCATATGTTCATAAAAAAATAGGTAAACAACTCATCTAACTGGATGCTTAAATTATGTGCATTTTACTGTATGTAAATCAATAATGTTAATAAAGAATTTTATAAAATCTGTGTGTTTTTGAAAATCTCAATCTGAGAAATTAATCTAAACTGATCTTGGGTTGAAAGTGCCACGGAGGCATCTCACAGAAGCAAATGCAAATCCTCTTTGTAATACACTCACACCAGGTTTCACTGAACTTCTACCAACAAAAATCTTTTTCAAAGATGAATTCACAATAAAAATAAAATTAACAAACACCCAAAAAAAATCTATCATGAGCAAGGATCAACAGATACAACCAATAACAAAATATTTAGTCAAGACACTTAGTTAATGGAATTATAGGATATGGAATATTAAATAAGTTAAAATGGTTAAAGAAGGATTTTTAAACACAAGGAAAGAAGGACACCATCAACAAAGAGCAGGTATCACTTTGGTCTTTCAGCTTGGAGGTGGACAAGTTGCAATCTTCTTCAGTCATCCTGCATCCAGCTTCATCTGATACCAGTCATCTTTGCTATGCCACCCACCTCCCAAACGGTACCCCAAGAAGATGAAATCATTTATTTGAGGTGCACCAGTCAGGAAGTCTGGGCCACATCCCCCAAGATCAGCACCCTGGTCTGTCTCCAAAAAAAGGCTAATGATGATTTCACCAAGACAACTGGTTACTGGATAGGCCTAAGGATTATGGTGAAACAGACCATTCAGACAGACAGGATCAGATGAGGTGGTACCATCTACCTCTACCCTGATCATCAAAGCCCTTAAAGAACGATACAGAGACAGAAAGCAGAAAAACATTAAGCATGAGAAATATCACTTTTGATGAGATTTTCAACATTGCCTGAGCAATCTCCAACCATAAAAACCTGTGGAAATATTAAAGAGATTTTGGGGACTGCCCAGTCTGTGGGCTGCAATGTTGATGACTGCCAGCCCCATGGCATCATAGATGACATCAACAGAGGTGCAGTAGATAAGAACAACAAAGGAAAATATTTCAATAAAGGATCAATTGACAACCAAAATAAAAGTAGGTATCAATAGATGTTGAAGGGCCAACTGGATCTGAATGAAAGGACCCCTGCCTCACTCCAAATAAAAATTCATTCAAAATTGACCAAAGACCTAAGTATAAGAGTAAAAACTATAAAACACTTAGAGGAAAACATAGACAAATATCTCATTGGAAATTAAACAGAAAATTAGATATGACTGAGAGAACTTTTGTAGCACATTGAAAATATGAGGAGATGGAAATTGTGAGAGATTAAGGGATATGGAAGATAGAATGAGGAGTCTAAAATAGCTCCAACTGAAGAATAGATGGAAATAATAGAGATTATGGAAGACAGTAACATTCAAAGAGATAGTGACAGAATTTTCCACCACTGTTGAAAGTTATGAATCATTAGACTCAAGAAGCCTATTGAGAGACTTACAGTTGATCACGATGGTGCAGAGAGACCCTCCAGAATGCCGTGTTCTGACAAAATCTATGAACAACTAGCAAAAACTGGCCCAGCCATCTTTCTCAGAGCTCCAGATGGCAGTTAACATGTTCCAGTAACTGGATAAGCACAAAATTAAGCAAATGGCAACATAAAAACTGGGGAAAATCTTATAGTACCTTTGCTGGACTTCCCCCCCCCCAAGATCGGGGTGCCAGCCCCCACTGTCAGTGCTGATCCTGGTCCCAGCTATGGAGACAGGAGAGGAGACCCTAGGTGCACACCAGGGTGCACATATGTCCATGCCAGTCTTCCTTGTGGCAGCCTGAAGGACTGAAAGAGGACATTTGTTTCTGGCTCACTACCCTAGAATTGGCCTTGCATGAAGAAGCAGCTTGCAGACCACTAAATCAGTGTAAGAAAAAAATCAAATTGCACTGACCTGGGGAAAAGAATTACCAGACATACAAAACAGTGCCCAGGACTCACAGTATTTCATAGGAAGAAGAAGGGGCATCCAGGTGCCTGTAAATGGGGGAATTTGTAAGGACACATGCACATGCCCAGGGTGAGATGCTCAGAAAAGAAGAGAGGACCTGCAGTTTTATTTAGGGCTATTATTCAGATTCACTGGCAGGAGAAATGAGCTCTGAAGGAGACCACCAGTCAATACAATGCCAATCTGTATAGATCATGAAACATGCTTTTTGTATTTTTTTTTTTGCTTGCTCCTGGTATTCAAGGAAATTGCTGTCATATCACTAGCTGGGTACACACTTACTAAATCCCAGAGTTAAAACATTAAAATATTAAAAAGTATGGTGCACCAAAAGATGAAAAGACATAGAAATGGGGGCAAGATAGCAGTATAGGGAGGTGTAGAATTTAGTTATTCCTCTGGAACAACTAGCATATAGCCAGGAAAAGCTAGTAAATAGTCTGGAACAAATGTTCTAAACTGGTAACTGGGGGGCTGGGAACTTGCTCTGAAAAGTAAATTTCTTTTTTTCCTTTTTTTCTCACAATCTAAGTAGCTCATTAGAGAAAGCCTCAGGCATTTTCAGTTGCCAGTACTGACCTGGGCAAGGGTGGAGTTAAGATACAGAGACAAAGGAAGAAGTCAAATGTAGCAGATAAATCCCTAAAGGGCTTATCTTCCTTAAGAAAAGGGGGAGGTGGGGCCCAGCTCATGTGGCTGCCCTCCCTCAGAGAACTCAGGCCCTAGGGCCTGGGGGAGGAAAAAAAAACACAAACAGCTTAAGCTTGGCTTCTGACACTCTCACCTCCTGCCAGGGACAGGGTCTACTGAGAATTAAAGGCAACCACCTCTTTATGCCTGGGGGAGCTGTGGGCTGACAAACACCACCTGCTGGGCACAGCATCTTTAGGAAAAGCACAGCATCTTGAGGCCTCATAGGAAAGCCTGACAACCTTTAGGGTCTCATCCTCAGGGAAACCTGATATTGATTACACTCTCTTCCTGAGATCTGGTCCTATCTGGTCTGGGAAAATCTGATTGGGGTAATCAGGGAAACCAGGTGCCTAGACAACAAAAAATTATGATTTGTACTAGAAAAATGAAGATATGGCCCAGTCAAAGGAACAAACTTACACTTCAAATGAGATGCAGGAGTTGAAACAACTAATTAAAGATCTTCAAACAAATATACTAAATCAATTCAAAAATCAAATCAGTGAGTTGAGGGAAGATATGGCAAGAGAGATGAAGAACATGAAGACATAGGGCAAACATAAGGAAGAAATTGAGAGTTTGGAAAAACAATTGGCTGAACTTAAGGGAATGAAAGGCACAATAGAAGAGATGAAAAATACAATAGAGACATACAACAGCATATTTGAAGAGGCAGAAGAAAGGATTCAGGAACCATGGAGGCAAAAAGGCAATGGTATGTCATATTTAAGATACTGAAAGAGAAAAACTGCCAACCAAGAATTCTATATCCAGAAAAAACTGACATTCAAAAATGAGGGAGAGTTTAAAATATTTTCAGACAAAGAGACACTGAGAGAATTTGCAAGCAAGAGACCTGTTCTACAAGAAATGGTAAAGGGAGGACTACAAGCAGATAGGAAAAGACAAGAGAGAGGTTTGGAGAAGAGAGTAGCAATGAGGACTATCAGTGACAGTAAAAAGAGAGAGAAAGTGGAAATAAATAAAATAAAATAAAATAAAATAAAATAAAATACAATAAAATAGAATAAAATAAAATAAAATAAAATGACATCTAAATTCCAAAAGTCAAAATGGTAGACAGTAGACATTACATTGAGTGAAATTAGCCAGGAAAAAAAGATGGGTATGCTATGGACTCACTAATATGAATTAACATGGATAAGTGAAATTTGAGAGATAAAGTTGAGAGGTTATCAGGAGATAGAAAGAGGTTAGAAATTGGGCATTTGATTTATAAACAGGATTGATTGTATAGATCCAGAAGTAGATAGCATAAAAATGTGTGATGGTAGCACAGTATTGTAAGTACTCTGAACAAAGATGACTGTGAGTATGGTTCAAAGAGGAAGACTAGGGGCATGTATGACATCAGAAGGAAAGACAGAAGTATAAGTTAGTGAAAACTAGAGTGGTCAATGATGGTGATTAAATGTACAAATATAATAATGTTTTTAAAAGAGGGAGAACAAATGAATGTCAACATTGCAAGGTGTTGAAACTTGGATGGTAGAAGGGAAAAATACAATCAGTGCAAACTAGCATCTATAGTTAATGGTAACATTGTAAGATGCTTTCATTAATTGTAACAAAGGCAATGTACCAAAGTTAAATTTACATAGGAGGGGATTATAAGGGAGAGATATGGGATTCTTTTTTTAAATTCAGTTTTATTCAAATACATGCACATAACATACAATCATCCATGGTATACAGTCAACCGTTCAGAGTATGATTATCTAGTTATACGTTCATCACCACAAACTGTTTCTGAACATTTTCCCTACATCAGAAAGAATCAGAACAAGAATAAAAAAATAAAAATGAAAAAAAGAAGACCCAAGTAATCCCCCCATCCCATCCCATTTGTCATTTAGTTTTTATCCCCGTCTTTCTACTCATCCATCCATACACTAGATAAAGGGGGTGTGATCCACAAGGTTTTCACAATCACACTATCACCCCTTGCAATTTACATTATTAAATAATCATCTTCAGGAGTCCAGACTGCTGGGTTGGAGTTTGGTAGTTTCAGGTATTTACTTCTAGCCATTGCAATACATTAAAACCTAAGAGGTGTTTTCTATATAGTGCATAAGAATGTCCACCAGAGTGACCTCTCAACTCCATTTGAGATCTCTCAGCCACCGACTCTATTTCATCTCATTTTGCATCCCCCTTTT
>PVKY010006574.1:0-15830 GCA_004027775.1 Bradypus variegatus
CCCCAAGGGACATACCAGGTGTCAGAGGCCAGGACACTGACTGAGATGTGAAGTTAATGGGAGGAGGGGTCTTTTCAGGGGGTCTGTGCTAGAAATGCCCCCCATTGCCCCGATATAGCACTGGGATTCCCCCTAGAGGCCCTGGCTGGACCCCACAGAGCCACCTGCTCTGCCTCCTGCCTGCTCTCTGCCCCCCTTTCCTCCTCCACAAAACGGGGTGAGAACAAGGCCTGCATCGCAGAGCAATGGGAGGGTGAGATGGGCAAGGGGCAGCACAAACCTCTGCCCTCATCACCATCGACTGTCTGCTTCCCGTCCTCAGAACATTCCAGAAGGTAGGCAATGCACCATCTTACCTTCCTATGCATCAGCAGCACGAAGTTGACCGAATAAACCTACTAAGCACTGAATGAATGAATGAATGAGTGAATGAATGGCGGGTCTTAGTTTTCTGGGGCTGCAGCAACAAAGCATCACAAACCAGGTGGCTTAAAACAAGAGATCTATTCTCTCACAGTTCCAGAGGCGGGAAGTCCAAATCCAGGTGGCGGCAGGGCCATGCCACGACCAGAGGCTCCTTCCGTCTGGTGGTCTGCGGCCGTCCTCAGCGCCCCTTGGTTTGCAGCTGCGTCACCCCATGCCTGCCTCTGTCATCACAGGTGTCGTCTCCTCTGGGTGTGCCTGTGTCTCCTCTTTCTATAAGGCTGCCAGTCATTAGATTTAGGGCCCACCCTGATCCAGTGTGACCTCATCTTAACTAATTACATCTGCAAATAAAATCAACTTCACAGGAACCAGGCACTGGGCCTTGAACAAATCTTTGTGGACAGCACAGCTTGCCCCACTGCAGAATGAACAGAGAGAAAGGCCGTCATGGCAGGAGACTGGAACAAAGACGGGCTCTCAAGTTAGAAGACCCAGGTTCGAACCCCAGCTCTGCCACTTATCGGCCAAGTTCCTTCCCCTCTCTCACCCTCAGTTTTCCCATCAGGGAAGTAAGAATGACAGAGTTGTTGGGAAGATTCCCATGGTGAGGCTGCCACCATGTCCTTGCAAACATGTTTGAAATCCAAAGCCAGATGCACTTGGTCTGCACAGAAGCACAAGAGTCTGACACCTTTCGAAAATAGTGATTTTCTGGATGGATCAAACACAGTCAAAACATGCTTGGTATTGGGAAAAGTGGAACGGATGTGCCTGGCACTGTTGGCATAGAATATGCTTCCTGCAAGGGTGCAGTGTGTGAAAAGAAACTGAGCACTATTTTGAAGGTAGTGAGGAACCCTTGAAAAATTTTAAGTCGGGATGGCATAAAAAAATTAGGTACTTTTCAAGATGAGACCTTTGAAACTCTTTCCTAACTTGATGATGATGTTCTGGACAGGTTCACTTTGTCTACACACCCCTTTGACTTATTTCTTTTGGACGGGGCAAAAACAAGCAAAACAAGATACACACCGAAACAACAAAATCCCTCTTCTTGGGACGGCTTGAAGTCTGGTGCGCTTTTGTGCAAGATGTCCTGCTTGGTTTGGATTTCAGGCAGGTCTGTGGAGGGAGAAAAGGGCCTGGTCCCGTGGAAATTTCCTAGTAGGGTTTATTTTGAAGCAAAGGTTTGGCAGCTCTGGGCCAGTCTCCTTGGCTAGACAGTGCCTCTTTGAAGACAGTCAAAAACAGCAGAGAGTGGAAAATAGTTCTGGAATGAGCTGGCTTTGGTGGGAGCCTCTTCTTCCAAAAAGAAAGGCTGAAGACTAGCCCAGGTATCCCTTGTTTTATGGAATTCAACTGACTCACCTATGGTTGGCAGAATGCTGCCCCAGCCACCCACCCAAACGTGTCCCTGTCCTTATCCCCTGAACTTGTAGATGACCTTATGTGGCCAAAGGGATTTTGCACATGTGATCCAGTGAGGACCTTGAGATGGGGAAGTATCTTGATTATCAGAGGGACCAACATAATCAAGTGTCCTTTAAAGCAGAGAACCTTTCCCAATGGTCAGAGAAAGATGTGATTATGGAGAAGGGTCAGAGAGACGCTTTGAGGATGGAGGAAGGGGCCATGAGCCAAGGAATGTGGGCACCTCCAGAAGGTGGAAAAGGGCAGGAAATGGATCTGCCTATAGAGCTGCCAGAAGGATCCAGCCCTGTCCCCACCTTGATTGTAGCCCAAGGAGAACCATATCAGAGTCACCTGCCTGCTCCTTAGCCCTATCTTGCAGCTAGGGAGAGGGAATTTATGATTGGCCAGGCTGGGTCACATGCCTACTGCTTAGTCCTATCAGTGCAGCCAGAGGGAGGGAGCCTATGATTGGCCAGGCTGGGTCACATGCCTGTTGCTTAGCCCTATCATTACAGCCAGAGGGAGGGAGCCTATGATTGGCCAGGTGCAGCCGCCTGTTTCCTCTGGGCCTGGAGCTGGGGGCTGAGGTGAGAGGGCAGCTGGTGGGGAAGGTGGGCAGTCGCTGGCCGGGCTGTGTCATCCCCTCTCCTCGCTGCCTTCCCCCCACCCCCACCCCCGGTGTCCACCAGAGTCATGATGTCCTGGGCCTCTGGTTAGTGGTTTTCTCCCTTCTCTCCACCTCACAACAGGTTTTCAAGTGAACTTTGCTGGGAAGAGAGAGGGCTGCTGGTCAGAGGGAGGCAGGAAGCCCCGAGCCCCCCCAGCCCCAGGAAGGGGTCACACCAGGCACCCCATGGCAGGTGTGGGGCTCTCTTCAGAGCACCCAGGAGCCTGTGGAAGCGAGAGCCCATTTTACAGATGGGAAAACCGAGAGCCTGCGGGTTGCGCGCTTTGCTGCACGTCCCCAGTGAAGGTGGGAGTGGGCAAAACCCGCAGCAGTCCTGCCCAGTCCTCTGATTTCCCAGCAAAGGGAGAGGCCCTCAGGAAATTTTAGAGCTAAAATTACTGCAGTTCCCTGTGGCTCTGTTGCATGATTGGGGCAAGCTAAGGTAGTGACCCCGCGGTCCGGCGGGCTGGTGGGCAACCTCGGCCGCCCGTGGCCACTGGCTCCCGTTCAGCAGCAGAAACTGCCCTGGCCCTGTTGAAACAGAGACGGATTCCAGGGCTGAGGTTGTGCCCACAGGACTGTCTGAGCCCAGCAGGTTAGCCCAGCCCCAGCCGTGCAGCCACCAAAAGCCACACCCGCCTCCCCACCCAAGTGACCTCTCCTGCACTGTATGGGCCCTGTTCTCTGCTGGCAGTGCCCAAAGCAGTGCCCCCCCTGCCCCAGGAAGGGGTTACACCAGGCACCTCCAAGCCCCCCTCCCCTGTCCCTCCCTAGAACCCCCCGAGGCACACACCAGCCACTGGTGCACGTTCCTCCTTCTGCAGAGCTGCCAGGGGCAGGGGGCCCCCACCCAACTGAGTCCTGAAGTCTCCTTTGAGTCCCTTGGACCCCACCTTTCAGAAGTTCCCCGCTAGTTTTGCAGATCGGCCATACTGACGGTGAGCTAGGGTGGGTCCTAAGCACAGGGGCCACATCTTTCCCATCTCTGCAGGGCCTGTGGTGGGTGCACAAGAAGTTTTGGGGGTGCGGTTGGGGTGGAAAGAGTGATCAGGTATGTACAGGACAGAGCCCTGGGGAGATGCCCAGTACGTGTTGCTCCTGTTGTGTAGGTGGTGGTGGTTGTCTCCAAAGCTGCCCGGTGGATGACGTGACCGTGGCCATGGAGTCCCGCCCAAAGAGTGAGCAGCAAACATTCAGCAAGGGGGAGAGTGGGGGGCTCTGTGGTCAAAAAGGAAGGAGTTAAGAGATCTGACGCAGACACAAACTTATTCTAGACTTGCACAAGTCTTCTCTCTGTTCTAGGCCTGTTTCCCCATCTGTAAAATAAAGGTTGACCCACAGCATTTTCTCATAGGGTGTCCCTGAGATTCTCCCCCAGAATGAGGGTTGGTGACCAAAGGCTCTGTGATGTCCTGCAAGGAAGAATAAGTTCCATTTTCCCAAGCTTATGCGAGCATGGAACATCTATTCCTACCCCGCCCCACCCCCATCAACTTCGCATGGAATACACTTTGAGAAATTGTGATGGTTGGTTCATGTGTCAGCTTGGCCAGGTGATAGTGTCCAGGTGTCTGGTCAAGCAAGCGGTGGCCTGTTTCATCAATGAAGGGCGTGTCTTCCACAATGAGAGAATTCAGTCAGCCAGAGCTAATCCAATCAGTTGACGATTTTTAAGGGAGACAAACAGAGGACCTTCACTTCTTTGGCTGACCAGCGAAGTGTTTCCTGAGGAGTGCATCGAACTCCTTCATCGGACTTGCCAGTTTGCTGCCTGCCCTACGGAATTTGGTCTCCTGCATCATCTGCACAGTTGCATGAGACACTCTTACAAAATCTTATATTTATAGTATCTCTTGTTGATTGTGTTTCCCTAGAGAACCCTAACTAATACAGAAATGTTGGGCTAGAAAATCCCTCATGGCCCCTCCAGATTGAAAACTCAATGGTTCTATGAGTTGGAAGTGAAGCCATGAAATAAATGGAAGCTGGAATGGATAATTAAATCCTATTTTTGAAAAAGCCAAAATGCTCTTCCATTTTGTGGGAAGTAAAATCAGTCACCACTGATTAATCAGACCTGAGCTACTTTAACCACATAGGAGGAGCCTTATTCCGGGGTAAATCCGAGTGTGGAGGACAATGTTGCCTTGTGCTGGAGTGTTCCGTGGGCCCTGTTCCTAGAAGCTGCTGAGTCAGAGGCTTTGCATTTTTAAGACATGCAACCCATATGGCCAGATTTAAACTTCCACCAACACAGACTAGTAACAGTGCCGTGTCCCCACCTCCATGCCAACACTGGGCATTATTGCTTTTCACATATTTAAATTGCCTTGTGTGTTTTCCATAAATAGGAGTTTTTATTGAATTATCTGAATTTCCATTAAATTGTGCCCAGATCAGCCTTGCCACTGGCCCGTCTTTGCCAGCTAAAGTCTCTACCAGGGGCCTGGCGGCGGTGTCCCAAGGCCACGCCAAGCTCTTCAGAGGAAACGGCAAACCCCACTCAGATTTGACCCGAAATACCAAACTCTGAGAAAGAGATGATTCAGTGTCATTGGATCCTTCCCTGGGGCAGAGCTGGATGGAGAAGAGGTTGGCACTCAGCGTCAGGAACACCAGGATTTTGTCCTGGCGTGGCCCCTGGACCTTGGGCAACTCACTTGACCTCTCTGTGCCTCGGTTTCCTCGTCTTTAATGGACAGTGACAGCCCAATCTCAGCGTCATGAAGAGGATTGAATTGTTTCCTCAATGTGGTTTGTAGGGTCCTCATAGATGTCACCCAGTACAAGCCAGGTCCCATGTAGCCCAGTCCAGCCACCAAAAAGAGTCAGAAAAGAATTTGGACTTTTACTTGTATTTCTTTAAGTACCTTGAAAGGAATCCACTAAACATGGCAGTCATGTTTCTCAAATCCCTTTCTACTCCCTGGTTGTTTGCGTTTGCCAATGCTGTCGTTTTACAAAATACCAGAAATGGATTGGCTTTTATAAAGGGGATTTATTGGGTAACAAATTTACAGTTCTAAAGCCATAAAAGTGTCCAAACTAAGGCATCAACAAGAGGATACCTTCCCTGAAGAATGGCCAATGGTGTCCGGAACACCTGTCTCAGCCGGGAAGGCACATGGCTGGCGTTTCTGGTCCTTTGCCCCCAGGTTGCTTTGTTTTCAGCTTCTGATTCCAGTGGCTTTCTCTCTAAGCGTCTGGAGTCCTTTCTTAGCTTCTCCCGGGCAGACTCTGGGCTTCATCTCTTAGCTTAGCATCTGCAAACGTCATTCTGTCTGCATCTCTAAGTGTCTCCAAGCTAAGTGTCAGCAAGCACCTGGGTCTCTGACGGCTCTTAGTTTCTCTCTTAAATACTCCAGTGAACTAATCAAGACCCACCCTGAATGGATCATTTCCAGGGGAATAATCTAATCAAAAGCATCACTCACAGTTGGGTGAGTCACATCTCCATGGAAACATTCAATCAAAAGTTTCCACCCTAATCAACAGACTAATAAATCTGGCCCCACGATTGCATTAAAGAACATGGCTTTTGGGGGGACGTAATATATCCAATCCTGCAATTGTGGTTGAATTATATCCTGCAGCTACTTCAGAACTCATCATCCCAGAACTTGCCCCGACATCCAGCCTTCCTTTCCCTCTCTCATCCCGCCGCTCCCCTCCCCTGCTTTTGCTCTTTGTTGTGCAAATGTAATTCCTCTCTCCCTCTCTCTGCCTCCCCCTCTACATCCCTCTAGTTTTCTTTGGTTTCTCATTGCCTCCCCTAGAACCCAGAGTCTCCCCAGTGAAGGGGACCATCACACCTGCACTTCCTTGCCTCTAAGCCCCCTTTCCCCCACCCAGGATCCAACTCTTCCGTACAGGAGGAGCCAGGCTGGGAAAAGCAGAACTCGTGTTGGGAAAGCGGGGGAGGAGGAAGGCCAGGTGGGCAGGGACAAACTATTCGTCACCCGTGGGGGACGCTGTCCACACATGTATCCCACGGGTGTCACCAACTAGCTGGCCGGGCCCCCTGCTCCGTCAGCTCTTCTCCTCTTTGAGCTGAGGCCTTTTTAGCATCTTTAGAGCTTCCCCTTTGGTGAGCGTGTTCTTTCTCCCTCCCAGGCTCCCCAAAAGAGAGATGGAAAGGAGGAGTTGTTGCTGATCCCTTGTGGCCAGACCTGTAGGGCGGTGCCCGGTCTTGGGAGGGGCAGGTGTGGGAGGGGAGGGGGCTGCTCACCCCACCTCGGGGACCCACTTCCAGGCTGTGCTCTTGGTACCCGGGACCCAGAAACCCTGAGCCAGACCACCCAGGCCCTCCAGAGCCCGAGCCGCCTGGTCTCCTGGACCGTCGTCCCCAGGGAGACTGTGTGGCTGGTGTGTGGAGCCCCGGCCCCTGGGGTCCTTATTCCTGAGGACTGGGGTGTCCACACTGGGTGCTCACGCCCCTCAGGGTGAGATGCAGGCCTGAGTGTCGGAGGTGGGAAGAGAGGGGTTGGGCCTGGGGCTAGGGGCTCCATGTGTTCTGCTCTGGCCCTGGGAGTGTGCGGGCTGGGCCTGCCGCCTGCCACCCCTCCGAGCCCAGTTCCGGTGGGGGCTGACGTGGTCCCAGGGAGCTGGCGAGTGCCCCGGAGGGTCGGCCTGCCCTCCTTGGGGTCTCCTCCTCACCAGCCCCTCCACCACTGCAGAGAGCACAGGGCCACCTTGATGGACGGGTGTGCTGGGCACGCGCTTTAGAGACCCTGACGGGCTCTCCCGGTGTCAGCGGTGTTGGCCCTCACCCTCTGCTGTCCCCAAGCACCGACTGTCCCCAGGAACTGCTCCTGTCCATAGTTCGTGGCAACAGACGGTGTGTCCCAGGGCTGTGTGTCTTTCTCACCATCCTCACCAGCTCGTTGTCAGTCTCATCCCCTCCCCTTCCAGATGACCCCTGAAGACATCCCAAGTCCTCAGGAGAGTTCTCGCCCAATGTCTCTGCTTCATCGGGCGAAGCTGGCCCCCTGAGTGGGGCAGGGAGCTGCCCAAGGGGCCCAGCTGGCGAGAGGTCAAGGCTGGACAATGCCTGGGGTTTCCTTCTGCAGGACGGTGCCCTCATGTCTTAATGTCACTGTGTGGTTGGTTCTTGTCTTCCCAACTCCAGGCTTCATCTTGGCTCTGTGGGAAGTCAGGGTTGATTCGTGATGTCTGCTGGGGCACAGGGCTGTAGAGTGGCCGCGCACACCATCGTCGTGGTGGGCGCTCGACATCCAGTGCCTGGGGAGGTCACCAGAGGTCAAAAGAAGCAAGCATCCAGCTAGAGGGCTTCCGGTGCTCTCTGGAGTTGGCATGGGCCCCCTGCTCTCCCCGCTGTGCAGAGCGACGGCCCCAGATCAGCACTGCAGGTGCAGCTCGAGGGCCATGTGCTGTCTGTCCCACCCGATCCCCGCTGGGGCCTTGGCTGTGCAGGCAGGAGGAGAGCACCTGTCCCTGTTCAACCTGGCGGGGGAGGAGGCTGGAAGGGGGAGGGGTTCGACAGCCTGGCCTCTTTTCTGCACAAGGTCTGGCTCCTTCCCAGCACTGGGCCATCCTCCTTCATCCCATGGTGTGGCCCCCCGAGCTGGGGACCAGAGTCAGGGTGTCACCAGGTGCCTCTGTGGAAGCAGCCCTGAGCCTGCCAGGACACCCAGGGAGAAGTCTCCCCCCTCCCCGCTCACCCCCACCTTCCCCCGACTCTCATCCTCACACACCTAACGTATGTCCCCATCGAACCCTACAGGGGGATGGGGGAGCTGGAGGCAAGGGGTCAACCTGGGACCAACTCCCCAGTTTAGGGGCTGCCGGCTGAACCTCTCGGAGCCGCAGCTTCCTCCTCTGTCCAATGGGCACAGTTAGACCTGCTCCAGCTCACAGGACACATGGAGGCCAGAACATTAAGTGTGCTCTGGCCGTGGCCTCAGTGCTGGCGATGGTGACATCATTCCTTGGTGCCGTTGCTCTGTGCCCTTCATGTCACACTCACCCTGGGAACCACCGTGAGCAGAACATGCCTGGTGGCAGGGGTGACACAGCTCCTGGCAGTCACACACAGTGAGCTTCAGAGCTGTGAGGGGGGCTGCGCAGGGCTCAGAGGACTCAGGGGATGGGGCCTAGCCCAGCCTGGGTGACCAGGGAAGGCTCCCCGGAGGAGGTGGTGTCTGAAGTGGGTCTTAAAGGAGGAGGAGGAAGAGGAGGATGTAGTCAATCATTCATTGGGTCAGTGATCACCTGGTCCATGCCTGCCCAGTTCCAGAGCTACGTTGGGTTTTGGGGATGTGGGGTGTCAGCCCTGGCAGGGCTTGGGGCCAGGTAAACAGAAAGGGGTGTCTCTCACTCCCTGGCCAGCATGGGCGGCAGGGCTGGCCCACCCCTCAGGGCCACAGAGCTAGGGGTCTGGGGGCCTCATCCGATTGAGCTGTGCAGTGGAATTGTATGCAGCAGGGAACACAAAAGATCAAGCTCTCTGTGGACTGATAATGGATGTGGAATGATCTCCAAGTGCAAATAAAAGTAAAGTGAAAACAGTCTGACGCTACCATTAATGCAGGACATGTGTGTGCTCATATCTCTGTGTGTCTACATATATGTGCATCTGTAGATGTGGATGGACGTGTCTGAGGATGGGGGGAGCGTTTAGCCTTTGAAACTTTGGAATTCTGGGCCCTGCCCATTTATCGCCTACTCAAAACAGAATCCGTTAATTTTCAAATGAAATTAAAAAAAAAAAATGCCCAGACTTTTGGGTTGGGGGATCCAGGTTTTGAACCTGAGCCTCAGTTTCCTAAGAGTCCCCACTTTACAGTGTGGCCTTGGGTGTCAGCACAGGAGCAGGGTTAGAGGGAGCAGCGTGTGGGCTCAGGGTCTGATCATCCGTGGCTGCCGTTGCCTCATTTCTGTTCCGGCTGCCAGGCCCCATCGCCCGGCGAGGGAACGGGGCCAAGGAAACCCTGGGAGCTCCAGTGGGCCCAGGAGGCTGCCCCCACTTCTCTGAGGCGTTTCCCATCATAGTTGGGAAATTAGACTCAGAGCCCCAAATTCGCAGTCTTGCTCCAGGTACACACACACAACCACACACACAGTCTCACAAAATCACACATGTACACCTGCATCCACACAAAACCACCCAGGCACACACAAAAGCATTCTCTCACACACACGTGACCGACGCAAAGCCACACGTATGCAAATTGCACGTTGACAGTCACAAAATAGTCACACACACAGTTTCACGAACACACACAATCAGGCACCCACAATGCTGGCAGCCCAGCCTCTGGGAGACTCCGTTTGGGTCCAGATGAACACGCTCACCCCAACCCCTGCCCCAGCCCCCCACCGCCCAGGCATCAGGGAGCTGCCACGAGGGCTGAGCAGGGAGGGCCTCCCAAGTGGCGCAGTCCCAGCCCGCCATCCAGACCCCACTCAGAGCTGTTGCCCCAGCAGGGACCCCCCTCCAAAGTCCCCCAACTCAGCTGGGGCCCCTGCCCTGGCCGCAGCCTCCTAGAGAGGGATGGGGGAACCTGTGACGAGCCAGGGCGGGGGCCCAACACGGCCAGTGCCTTCTGGTTTGGACAGAATGGTGGGCAGAGGCAAAGCCAGTGAGCGAGGCCTCTCAGCTCAGCCCCTTCCTGACTGAAGTGCCAGCTCTTCGCAGGCAGCCGGGCCTTTTTGCTTGGTGACGGCACAGCGTTACTGGATACACCCTCGGCAGTCCTTCCATCGCCCCTTGGAGCTGTACTCTCCTGGGGACGGTCAAAGCAGGGTTGAACTGGCAGTGCACAGCATAACCGGACTCTTCCTGAGGAACCGTCATCAGACATACCCACACTGAGGAACATTCTACACGATAACTGAGGTGTCTCAGAGACAAAGCCAGGGGAACCGTCCCTGGTGGGAGGAGACCATGGGGACAGGACACAAAGGCCAGGTGGGTCCAGGGGTGGGGTCCCGGACCAGGGAAAGGATGTCGGGGGACCGCAGGTGAGAGCTGAGAAGGTCCGTCCCCCAACCAGCAGCGTTGTGCCGACGACGACATCTCAGTCTTAGTGACCCTGTGGGTGTTCCAGATGTCACCATCTGGGGAGGTGTGCAGAGGCTAAACTGACCTCTCGGTGGTATATTTGCACCTTTTTTGGTAAGTCTAAAATTATTTCAAAGTTAAAAGTTAATAAAAAATACAAATACATATTCTAAAATAAACACAGGGTCGGCTCTGGAGGTAGATGAAGGGGCTGCCCGGTGGTGCCCAGGGCAGGGACTCCCCCATGAGTCCCTCGGGGCCGCCCTAAGCCGCCACAGCGCTGGGCACAGGGGCTTCCATCCGAGACCAAAGTCGTGGGAGACGGTGTCCTCGCTGGACACTCAGACCTTGAGACTTTGCTCCTGGGAGGTCATTCGTGGCCCAGTTCCACCCCGGGACTCGGATACCTGTATGCTGATGTTCACAGCAGCACTGCTCACAAAGCCAGAAGGGGAATCGTATACTTAAAAATGGTTAAAATGGGAAATCCTATGTCCAGTATGTGTTGCCACAATAATAATAAAAGGGCCAGCTGAGCTGGGGTTCATGACAGCACCTGCAGAAGTGCTGTGTGACCTAGACAAGTCTCTGTCTCTCTCTGGGCTTTCATTCCTTGTAAGAAGGGCATTGAACCCATCCATCCCCTCACCTCTTCAACAAGCCCTGCTGACCACCTGGGGCTCGGCACCGATCCACACCTGTGAAGTCGGCAAAACCGCTGCTCCCAGGGGGCTTCCACTCTAACGGGGCTGATGAGGAACAGGTGAACAGGTAGACAGGGCCCCTCGTGCCAGGTGAGTGCCGTGAAGGATAATGAGGCAGGGAGAGGTGCGGGTGGAGGGCGAACGGCGAGGCCTGGGGGCCCTGGCGCAGAGGCCTGCCCGGCTTCCTCCCGAGCCCGATTAGAGGCCGATGTGGGCCCTGAAGAAGGCCCGGCACTGGCAGCTTGCCCTGGACCGACTGGTTTCCAAACAGCAAGTCCTGTGTCGTGGTCACCCAGGAGCCTCACAGTACCCCCCGACCCAGCCAGCTTTGCCAGGTGAGAATTGGGGTGTGGGGAAGCTGTGAATAATGATTTCTGGGTGAAAGCTCCTAGGGAATGTTAGCAACTGACTGGAGTTTTTTGTTTTTTTAAACAAAACCTGCAAGCCAGCTCCAGTTCCCGGCCACCAGCCAGATGGGACCCCCTCGGTCCCTCTCTTTCCGGGGCTTTGCCGTGAGAGGGTGAGAACGGGTGGGAAAGCCCCAGGCAAACACGAAGGTGGTGGTGGTTTTTAAAGACGAGAGCTGCAGCCTTTAAAAGTTCCTCGGGCCCCTCTGCGTTGCTTTCTGGGAGGTGGGCGAGGGGGTGGTTGTGACTGTTTGCCCTGGTGTGACTTGGTTATAAATGGACCTGGCTTTGTTTACTGGGTGGGTTTCTATTTGGTTTAAACCAACAACAAGAACCACCGCAGCCCATCTGAAATGAGGACACCATGTTTCCAGAAAAAAAAACGAGAGAGGGGTAAACAAGGATGAGGGACCTGCAGCTGTAGGCGGCTCTGGCCTGAGGCCGCTCCTGGGTTTGCAGGAAAAGGGCCTGACAAGTATGAATATCCTTAGCCCACCCTTTGAGAAATCCGTTCACCGGTGTCTCGCCTCCCCCAGGCCAGCAGCCCTGAGCCCTGGGGTTGGCTCTTCAGCCCTCAGAGGGGGCCTTGCGAGCCCCCAGCCCTGCCTGCCCCAGGGCCTTGGCACCTGCCGGAGCTCTGCCGGGGCCGCTTTGCCCTGCCCTGAGTCTCCATTCGCCAGGAACGGCGTTCCCTTTCCCTCCGTTCTTTCCGTAGCACGAGTCGCAGTTTACAGTTATGCATCCACAGTTATGTATTCGTGTCTACCGTCCGCCCCAACGGCACAGAGAAGCCACGGAAAATATATTTGTCGGGCGACTGGAGGGACGAGCCCGTGGCGAACAACCGTGTCTGGTCCGAGCAGCCCGAGGGCATCTGTTGTCTCGTGGTGCCCTCTAGCGGCCGTTGTACAGATGCCAGGCTGAGGGGCCAACCCTTGCCCTCTGCCCGCGGCGTCTGTCCCCCAGCCCGGCGGCCACATCGGTGACCGGTGCGACCCTTGGAGCAGCAGCTCTGGTCCCGGGGCAGTGGGCCAAGCTCGCCCAGGGCTCCGCCAGCTGCCTCTGGAGCCTCAGGGAGGTGGAGGCCAGGCCCCTGGAGAGCCAGCTCCTCACTGTAGTGGTGGCCTTGACATAATAAGCTTAAAAAGCTAACATGGCTCACATTAAATGGGATGTGATAGCTGGGCTAGCCAAGTGTCCTTGAGTAACCTCTCTGAGCCTCGGTTTCCCCTTCTATAGCAAACTGCCCGGTAAGTCCTGGCATGGGTCCTGCACAGCATCGGCGTTGCATAAACAGTGGTGGCACTGGGGGGGTCTGTGCCCGAGTTCAGGGTTTGTGGCAGGAACGCAGCGCTGTCACTAACTCGACTGCTCTCGGGCATGTCAGGAAACTCTCCAGCCTCCACTTCCCTGGCTGTGAAACGGCCACCCCAGCAGGACCGCCGCCCAGGGAGGTGGGGGGCACCCAGTGCTGCACGGGAGCCGGGGACACAGCGAAGATCCAGACAGGTGGAGTTCCCGCCCTCGAGGGTGGCACTGTCAGATGGGGGAGCGCAGCAGAGGGCGATGGTGGGTGAGGCGGCCTGGGGGCGGCCTCAGCGGGCTCCCTAGTCCCCATCCCTGTGGTCTGAGGGGCCTCCGGAGAAGGACTTGAGTGTCTCCCGCTAGGGCAGGAACCACTGCTGCCCTCTCCCCCATCTCCCCACCCGCCGTCACCCGCACAACCCGCCATTCAGCGCCTCCGACTACAAATCACGGCGACAGCCAGCGTCTGGCGGCATTTCCACTTCACGGAGCCCGCAGAGCGGTGCCCGGCGAGTGGCTTCATCATCCTCCCGCTTTACAGACGAGGAGCCTGAGGCTCGGAGGACGGACCCAACCAAATCAGTCATGGCCCCGGGAAGTGGGGGGCCAGGCTCTGAAGCCAGGTTCCCAGGGCCCCCGACACACCTGTAGAGCACACCTGCCTTGTCTGCACAAAGGCTAAGGGGGGGCCCCCGTGGGGCATCGGAAAGTCACAGTGACCAGCGGAAACAGGCTGGGAGTGTCGCCAAGCCCTGGCGCCCAGGCCCTGCCCCCAGGGGTGCAGGGTCCGTTGGTCTGTGGTGGGGTTGGGGTATCAGGATTCTAACCCCCCACCGCCCCCGGGAATTTCTGTGAAGGCCCTGCCCTTGCAGTTTACCCTCCTGAACAGTCCCCCCCATGCTCCCCAAAGCGCCAGCCTCCAGAACCCCTTTCCTCAAGCCTGCCAGGGCCTGTTCTCTCAATTAAAATGTTTAAATTGCATTGGCTTTTGTAAAAAATTGAGGTGAAATTTATGTCATGTAAAATTCCCATTTTAAAGTGAAGAGTTCAATGGCATTTAGCCCACGCCCAGTGTCAGGTGGCCACCTCCTCTGTCTGGTTCAAAACTTTTCCTCACCTGACAGTTGACCCCGGCTCTATTAGCAGGCATTGCCCGTCCCCTCACCCCCCGGCGCGGCAACCCCAGACCTCTCTCTGTCTCTGTGGCTTCACCTATGCCGGATGGTTCCATAAAGGGATTTGACCGGGTTTTCCCTTCTGCATCTGGCTCCTGTCCCTCAGCCTCGCGCCCTCAGGTCCACCTAGGCTGGAGCAGTTACGACTGTTTGCCTCGTCACATCCCTCGTTAATAACCTTCTGTCGTGCCGAGGCCACCCCGTGATTCTCCGTTGTCACCCGGCGGTGGCCAAGTGGCTGCTTCCCGCCCCCAGCTGCCGTGACAGCACTGGGAACCCCAGAGAACCTGCACCTCCTTGAGTTCCTGCTTCACTTCTCTGGGGCATATGCCGAGCCGTGGGACTGCCGGAGGGTGGTAATTCCGTGTTTGACTGTTTGAGGGACCACCAGGTTGTTTCCCCAGCGATGGCGGTATTTTACACCCCCACAAATGGCCCTGGCTTGTTTTAACCCCCTAGTTGGAGATCAGCAGCCCACGAAGGCCCTCCACACGTCCGTGTCTCTCTCTGGTTTCCTCTTTCTTTTAGTGTCGACGAGCACTGGATGAGGAGGGTGGTGTCCCCGTGTAGACAACAAACCGAGGCTCAGAGGGGTGAGGCCCTAGTCCAGAGTCTCACGGCTGCTGAGCAGTCTGGCTCCAGGGACTGTACAGATGTTTCTCTCATTTTTGTTTTTATTTAAAAATCTCTTGGTTCTCATCAACACCTAGTTTCTCTTGCTGCCAATAGGGGACACTGCCGTGCGCCCACGCAGGGCCATCTCCTCCCCGGTGGGCTGGAGTGGGCGCCGGTCCTGGGTGGGGAGGGGGCGCCCGGCGGGGTCCCAGGCTTCCAGAGAAGTTGCCAACACAGCACGGAGTTCCTGTGTATCCTTCACGCACTCTCCCCTTATGCTAGTGTCCTGCACAGCCATAACATAATGACCCAAACTAAAATGAACAGTGATACAAAACGACTAACTGTACCACGGAATTGTGAGGATTTCCCCAGATTTCTCCTTTCTTTTCTAGGACCCGCATTTAGTTGTGTCTCCCTGGTCTTCTCTGACCTGAGACAATTCCTCTGTCTTTCCTTGTCTTCCATGATCTCGACCCTCCGGGGCATCCGGTCAGGTACTTGTGGACTGTCCCTCGGTTTGGGTTGGTCTGGTGTCTTCTCGTGATTAGACGAGAGTTACACGGTTTGGGCGAGAATCTCGACCCGAGTGCTGCCGCGTCCTCCCCGGGGGCTGGGTCCGGAGCCAGGCCAGCCTGCCCTCCAGTGCTGGGTTGAGCTGGGGACCGCTGGGTGTCCCCCCAGAAAAGCTACCACTTCTCCCTTTGTAATTAGTAAATACGTTGGGGAGGTGCTTTGAGACCTTGTTTCTCCTTAAACTTCTGCCCCTCAAGTTGAGCAACCACGGCTGGACCTGGCTTGTAATTACTATCATAGTGTGGGCCTAAACGCGCTTGTTCTCCTCCCCTCATTCCTTCTACACTTAGTAACTGCGAGTCGTCTGTAATTGTGATTACTGTGAGAATTGTGAGGAAGAGCTAGCCCCTCTCCTCATTTACTGATTCAATTATTTATATTGTATGGGCTTATGCATACTTGAGGATTTATTTTATTCTGTGGCTTATAATCCAACACTACCTCATTTGTTGCTGCACATTAGTGATCTTTGTGTACACGTAAGGACTGAATAAGCCGTACCTCAAAAACAACTCCCTG
>PVKY010006575.1:0-15812 GCA_004027775.1 Bradypus variegatus
TTTTATCCCCGTCTTTCTACTCATCCATCCATACACTAGATAAACGGGGTGTGATCTACAAGGTTTTCACAATCACACTATCACCCCTTGTAATCTACATTATTATATAATCATCTTCAGGAGTCCAGACTACTGGGTTGGAGTTTGGTAGTTTCATCTGCAGTAGTATTTTAATTAGTGGGAAAAGAAAGCTAGTTCAAATTAAGGAATCCAAAGTGACCAAAATCTTCTCTCCCCTGATATGTCTTCTACATCAGTGGAGTCGGAGTTAGGTGTGCATGGAAGAGTGAAATTGGGGGCATTTAGGACTAAAGAAGGATTGCCAGGGCATAGCATGTGACTGAATGCAACTACTGTAGCACCCACTGCTTTATTACTGCAGCATTTAAAATTATCTGGACTTTGTTTCTGTTGATACAGAGGCCTGCTTTTTTCTGTAGGATAAAGGTTTCGATACAACTTAACAGTAAGCAGAATTCTTTAAAATATATCTCTCCCCCACTTCATTACCCCTTTTCTCTCCACTAGGGTTAAGAGACTAGTGTTCTGCTGTGGCAAACATTTCTATGCCCTGCTGAAGCAGAGAGAATCTTTGGGCGCCAAGAAGCAAGACTTCGCCATCATCCGGATAGAGGAATTGTGCCCTTTCCCACTAGACTCATTACAACGAGAGATGAGCAAGTACAGACATGTTAAAGGTAAAGGGTTATTCTTCTTAGGGTTCTTTGGCTTTCATATATCTGAAACCTATTCAAACTAGTTCAACTGAAAAGAAGTTGGGGAGGGGCAGTGAAAATTCTTAGAAAATAGAATCTTATGGAATCTGAGGATATGGAAATGGTCCATTGGAGCTAAAGCACCCTGTCTTTCGGTGTCCTTCTCAGTCTCCCCTTCTCTCATGTAAAATAACTAATTTCTTGAGGGCTTGGGGGTGATCAATATCATTTATGAGAAATCTGGTATGATTTTAAAAGAGAAAGTTCATTCAACAAATGGGGCTGGAATAATTGGATGTCCACATGCAATCTTATGCAGAAATTAACTCAAAATGGATCATAGACCTAAATGTAAAATGGAAAACTAGAGACTTTCTAGGAGAAGATCTTTGTGATCTTGGGTTAGGCAACACGTTCTTAGGGAGGTTACCAAAAGTACAATCCATAAAAGAAAACTTGGATTTCATCAAAATTTAAAACTTTTGCTCCATGAAAAGCACAGTTAAAATAAAAAGACAAGCCACAAACAGAGAAAATAGTTGCAAGTCACATCTCTGACAAAGGAATATCCAGAATATTTGAAGATCTTAAAACTTAAGAGGAGGAAAGCAAACAACCTAATTTAAGAAAATGCACAAAAGATGTGGTGAACAGGTACTTCACCAAAGAAAGGGATGGCAATTAAGCAAATAAAAAGATGCTCAACATCAGTAGTCCTTAGGGAAATGCAAATTAAGCCACAATGGGATGTGGCTACACACTTACTAGAATGGCTAACAGCAACAACAAACTGATAATCAAGTGCTGACAAGGACAGAGCAACTGGAGCTTGCATTCATTGCTGGAGGGAATGTAAAATGGTACCACTCTGAAAAACAGTTTTCTTATAAAAGTTAAACATAGAGTTACCGTGTGACCCATGTGAAATCCTACTCCTAGATATCTACTTTAGATAAATGAAAACATATATTCACACAAAAATCTGTATATGAATATTTAGAGCAGCTTTATTTATAATTGCCCAAAACTGGAAAAAATCAAAGTGTCCTTCAACCAGTAAATGAGTAAACAATCTATGCTATAGCCATACGATGGCATATATTCAGCAATAAAAAGGAGTGAACTATTACTGCACAAAACAACAGGGCCACATCTCAAATTTATTTTGCTAAAGGCTGCATACTGTATAATTCCATTTATATGACATTCTGGAAAAGGTAAAATCGTAGGAACAAGGAAAGGTCAGTGGTTTTTGGAGATTGGGGATGGGAGGAGAAGGTGACTATGAAGGGAGAGGACGAGGGGGTTTGGGGGTCAATGGAACTGTTCTGTATCGTGATTGTGGTGGTGGAAACAGACCTGGAAATGTATTTGTCAAGGAATAAAAGACAAATAAAATGATGCCAATTTGGAAAGGCATATATTTTACTTGAGGTGCTTTTTATATATCTGTAGATATGTGTTTGTGTATATGTCGTATGTGTTTACTTGAAGCATATGTTTCCTTGAGGTAAATGAACTTCTTTTTTCACAGATTTTATTTGGAGCCAGGAGGAGCCTCAGAACATGGGCCCATGGTTTTTTGTTTCTCCAAGGTTTGAAAAGCAACTGGCCTGCAAGGTAACAACACATTCTTTCTCATAGCAGTTTGTGTGTGTGTGTGTGTTATTTCTCTTGGAGAGCCAACAAATGAAGTTTATCCCCTATTACAAAGTCCAATCCTATTCTCTAAAGATAAATCAAAATATAAGATCTAGTTTTAAGCTACTCCTTCAGAATAAAATGCTGAGTGTTTACCGAACTATACACCATGTACATACGAATATCATGTAAAACACTGTGGTTATACTCACAAAAGTAAAAACCTTCTCTGTTTGCTACCTTTCCCACTAATCTCCTCAACATTTCTTGACCTAAAAGTCACTCTCCAAGTCTGGGAGGAACGGGTGATGGGCACATAGGTTTACAGTATGGGGCTGGAGGCACCCAGGAGAACACTTTAAAGGCTGGTGTATCTCTAGGGGCTTGTACTTTAGGATGGGAAAAAGAATTAGATGAGCAACTGTCCTTCTGTTTTTGTCTCTTCTGCTTTGGTAAGAACTCAGTTCACTCATTGGAAAATAGTTCGCTAAGCTCAAATCATTTTTACATGTAATTAGTTCTAATTAAGGAAACTACAGCTAAAACCAACTCATAGTTAGCTTAAGAATGGGACAAATTCAAGAATTTCTTCCCCTTACCATGCCTGGAATTTAGTTCTTTTTTGGCTGTACATATATTACATATATTTCCCTTCGATTTTTCCTATGTAACTCATTATTTTTCCAAAATGGTGATTTATGGTTAAAACAGCATAAGAGAGACACATGCACCTCCTCATCTAGTCGAAGCGTCATTTTATTTCTTTACTCCAAATTTAGCTCCGTCTTGCGAGCCGGCCCGCTCTGCCGGTGCCCGCTGTGGGAATCGGCTCCGTTCACCTACAGCAGCATGAACACGTCCTCGCCAGGACCTTTGCGTGTTGAAGTTCTCTGCAGAAATGCTACTTCCTTTCTGGAAAAGTGCCTGTTTCCTCTCCTTTCTCCTTTCCACTGAGTGAAGTTCAAAGACTGCGTTCCTCTAAGATTTTGGGACTGTTGAGGGCAATTTCGTCTGGAATGTGTGAAGTAGCCAGGGGAAACATTTGATACATGAATCTGACAAGTGCATTTTATGCTTAAAAGCCCCTTAGGATTATGTTTTGTTTAGACCTGAGGCAGATGTAAAACTCAGGTGGTGAGTCAGCTTACTTCAGGACCACTCTTTCTAATTAACTATATATGACCATGAAAAGTTCTTTAGCCTGAGTTTACAGCTATGTACAGATGACTTCAACATTGCCTCTTGATTTGTTTGATGCATCTCACTTAATTTTTCCCTTCTTTTTCCAAATTCCTCTGACTACCAATAATTTCATTTCATGTTCTCTCTGATGCTATTTCCAGGCACTGTGAAAATGTTTCACCAAACGCTGTAGCAAAACTAGATTATTCTTGATTTGTGTGCTTCAAGATAGTTATTTTACTCACTAACCTTAAATGTAGGCCCTGTTAAATATAGATCTACAATGAAATTCATTTGTGGTTGATTTTGCCATGAAACCGCCCTTCCCCAATTGTTCTTGCTGTAATATCTTCATATTTTTAACTGACTTTGGGTATCCAATATGGAGATTTCAGCTCCTGGTTAGTCAGTCTTGCCTCTTAAATTCTCTGCTGCAGTATAATGTCTGTTTTTGGTATTTAAAGAGCACTTTAACTTTGACAGAGGGAATTTCTCAATGTCAGGTGCCTGGGGACTCTCAGAGGTGACCAATCTATCCCTCTGGTTGGAAATTAACCTTAGTACTAGAAGCATAACTTAACAGCAGCAAACAGTGTAGGTTTGCTGATTTTGTGTTGCAGAAGCTATACCATTCTCATATGATGACACTGTTTTTCTCAGAAATGATGGGGGAAGATCGGGGCACTGGAATGGGCCCATACCCTCTCCACTTTTACTAGCAATTGGCATTGTCTTCCAGAATCAGTGTGTCAGCTGTATTTGACACTGCAGTAGACTCCTGATTTACATCTTGAATGTACTTCTTCATTAGTATATTGACCCATCATTTCAGAAACATTGACATCCCTTATTCCTATTCACTTTAATGGTTCCTTCCTGTGCCAAGCCTCATAAATCATATAATTTAGTGCCATTCATGTATGTCAGTAAAATTACAAAGTCTGCTTAATGAAAATAGTTATGAGTGTTATGTATTTAACTAGAAAAAATAAAAGCATAATTTTTTTTATAGCTCTCATGTTTTCTTGAATTAAAAGACTTTACAAGTCTAAGCACAAAATGAGATGGAAAACTAAGAACTCTCTGAATTTCTTCCTAACTTTACACCTCACCTGTCTGTGGTTTCTTCTTGCATCTTATCCTAGATGTAAGATAGAGCCACAGAATGTGTCTTCTATCATCTTAACCTTCTTACTCTGTCACTACTGCAAAATGGGTCAGCAGTTTGAGTTACCTTGTAGGAGGGGACTATTTAAAGAACCACAAATCAAATATTCATTATTTTTACTTGACTCTTCTCTACTCCTCTTAAAAATGTGATAACGGAAATATCAGCAACCATGAACAGACTGTAGTTTTGTCTAAAATGACATTATTCTTAGTAAAAGAAAATTTGCTACCTTGTTGGAACCTTTCTTCTCAGCTTTCCTGTTTTTCATATATACATGTTTTGGGAAAAATTTTCTGAAGCATAAACTTTTAAGTCTAACTGTATTATCTTTAAAGTTTTATTGACTATTTTTAATCCCTTTAGTGATAATAGATATAGTATCTCTTTTACAAAATTGAGGAAATAAGAAACTAGGGGTTGCACAGGAAGGAACAGATTAGAATCAAGATTTTAGGGTCTTGAAGTTCCAAACATTTTCCCTATATTTCTTTTAGATATACTTGCATATTTGGTTTTCATCTTTAGCTTCTCATAGGGTGCAGGCTCAAATGATCAGATTTTGGGGAAATGTGGACAAAAAGTTTAAATCCTCAATATTTGTAACATTACAAAAATAAAGAATTCCTAAAATACTCTCTGCAAATAGTAATTCATTGTTATGTTTTCATTTAGATCTGACACAGGACAAACTGTTACTTCTCCACAGTCAATTACAAAATCAGTTAATTGTAGGAAACTTGTATTAGAAGTATGTTACCTTAGCAATGTTTCCCTGTGTCTTCTCTTACTCACATGGAGAATCAACTATGACTGAACATACCCAAGAAATGGCCCTTTCTGTAATAATGGAATAGGATTTCATCAGGAAATAATTTATTAGACACCCTTACACGTATGAAAGAAATAAAAGATAAAATGGATTGTTTTCTGTCCTCAATGAATTGTCAGTCTAATGGAGAGGGTAAAATACAGATAAATTTTCTTATTGGCTAAAGCAATGTGGGAGATCAAAGTACAGTGATGTACGTGAAAGATGGAGATTAGGTGATATACGTGGTTATACAAGGAAAAGTTCTGGGTAGCATGTAATAGTAGAAAAACTGAAGAATGGTGGAAGGGTAATTCACAAATGTAATCCAGAGTGTCAAAGATTATTCCCAGGTTCTTACCTCAAACATGGAGCTATCTCAGAAACAAGTGGTAAGGAGAAGTAAGAAGAGGCGCAGGCTACACTTGTCATTGTGTCAATCAGTTTCAATTTAGAGCATCTTTATTGAAAGGATATTATATTCATGCAATTAGCTCACAGTTTAGTGCCAAAATTGTATTTAACTCAACCATTTGTAGGTTACTGGTGATACAAAAACTATAAGACCCTCCTCCCTGCCATCTAGAAGTAAACCTGTATGAAAATGACTAAAGTAGAGTGAGGTAAGGATATGAAATTATGACTATGACAGGTTGTGTTTTCCAGAAATGGCCACAACAATATTTTGTGTCCCACATAATTTTCCAGAACTTTGCCAAACCCTCCCTAGAGGTGAGTCTGTCCTCTCCTCTTTGACTGCCTCTACAATTACAGTCCAGCAAGAGTGATGCTGAGCCACTTCCGAGGACATCTCTTGGCACCCACATACATTGCTGTGGGGAAGCCAGGGCCACACCTTGAAGCCATGCCGAGGTGCTCTAGCTGACAGCTTCAGCTAAGGTCTCAGCTGACAACCAGCTTCAAATGCCAGATTTGTGTGTGAGTGAGTCTTCACATGGTAAAAGCCCCCGGAGACCTGGGTAAGCCCAGTCTAAACTGCACCCTCCAAACAATATATAATAATTATATGATAATATATAAATGTATTACATTTATATATTTTTTGTACCCTTCCTGGACATAGATCTAAGCAGTAGAGCAGATCATTGAATTTGGCAATTGTAGGTCATTATCTTTGGTATAGCTGTATTGGCAGACAGAAGTTAAGACTGCAGGGAAAATAAACTTGAGGGCCTACTCTCTTAATTTGTTTAATTTTCACACCCACGAGAGTGGATATTATCCTTATATTACCAATTTAACTCAGGTTGATTGCCTCAAGCCACCCAACCATTACGCAGTGGAGGAGGTTTCCAGGGCCATGGGCCTGCCTTCCATCGCGCGGTCTGCAGGGATTAATGGGGACCAGGGCCGGCGGCAACATTAGCCGCAGAGCGGGAGAGAAACGCGGCTTCAGGAAACTGCCAAACACGAGGAGACATAAACCCCATCTCTGCATTTTGGAGGAGATGGAGGAGCATCGTTCATAAGCTATTAACTATAAACCATGTACCACCATTAAAAAAAAAAAGTTCCTAGAGGTTACGATAACAATGGGCGCGAAGGAAAAGGTCGGCTGGGTCCCGCCAGCGCGGTCTCAAGGGGGCGGCCGCGATCAGCAAAGGAAACGGCCATTTTTCAATGCCGAGCTCCGGACGGCGGCCCAGAAACGAGGAACCTGGGCCACACAGCCGCTCCCATCGCCGAGGCCCTTTGGCCCCCTAACCTGGCCCCCAACTTCCCAGCCCGACCCCATCCCGCTGCCGCACCAGGGGCCTGCGCCGGACGCGGCGCCGGCGGTGGCCATGACAACGGGGGGACGTCCGCAGCCAATGGCCGGGCCCGGGTCACGTGACCGGCGCGGGGTTCTGCGCGGGGCGGGCGCCCGTCGCGAGTCGGCGGCCAGGCCTGAACGGCTGGAGCCCGGAGGAGGGAAGGTCGAGGCCGCGGACCCCGCCGCGCCTCGCCAGCCGCCGCCATGGGGAGTAAGTAGCGCAACCCGCGGGCCGGGGAGGCGCGGGCCGGGCCGCTGCGGAGGGCGCGGGGCCGCGGCCGGGCTCCTCCTGTGGAGCGAGGCCGCGGCCGGGGCAGCGGGACTCGAGCGGAGGCCCCGGACTTGCGCTCGACAGGCGGAAGGCGGCGCGGGGAGGCCGTGGGTTTCGGGGTTGGGGAGTTAGGGAACCCGGCTAAGCCTGGACCACTATGCTGTCTTCGGGATCTTAGGAAGCTGATGTTTCCGCCCCCTAATTCTCCTTCCCCGGCAGGTTGCTTGTGATGAATAAACTCCCCGACTCTCTTAATTAAAAAAAAATGTGATGATGCCTGGGGTATATTTTAGGGGAGGAAAGGAGCGTCTTTCTTAAAGTGTTCATCTTAGTCGTTCTGTGGCATTTATTGAAAACTCACTGGATGCGAAGTTGTATAAACCCCAGGGACAAGGACTTTGTTTTATGGGGCTTTTTGAAGACCCGCCTTCCAACATTCCATACCACGTATGTTCACATACATACTATGTAGCTGTTCAGATGTTTGCTGAATGAATGGATAACTGCACACCCAAGCAGTGCATGCATTGGCCAACTATTGGCCATTCGGGGGAAATTAGAAAGGAAGTACAAGCAGACCCCTGGCCTTGAACTTACAGTTTAACGGGAAAAATTCTGCGAGACAACTAGGCAGACAGCAGCATTGTTTGAACTTGAGTACCCTGACACGGATGATCATAACTTCCAGGAAATTTGGGCAAGTGGCTTGAATTGAAGTGGGAAATCCGAAAAGGATAAAGAGATTCTGGGAAGTGTCCTGATGTGATTGAGATTCGTTTTGCATTAGCGATGAACCCTTTTATAATTCAAAGGTGTGAATTTACTTTCCAAGTAGTCCAAAAATGGTACTTGGGTAATAATGAGACTTTCTGAATTCTCCTATTGAACATCAGTGACTGCCATCATTTTGAGAGGTTTAGTAAAAAGATGATAGTCAATTTTGGCTCACTGTGGAAGTGTAATTACTTATATTAGTTTTAAGACAATTTCAGGATATCAGTATACAGAACCCTGTGCCTGTAGGGGAAAATGATCATATCTGATCTTTGGTCTTGGCAGAGGATTGAAATTGAGAGACAGTGAACTTCATCCTGTTACCTGGCATGACTTGACTTAAGCCCTGCAAAGAGATAGTGTCTAGTTTCTATCCTTTTCTTCAAGAACCTTGGTTTATCCTACTTTCCTCTGTTATACACTATAAGAGTTGTCCAGGAGAAATTGCTTTCTAATTAAATGTCATTCTGTGGACTTATCATTGTATGTGAGCAACTACTTTGAGATCATGAAGTGGGAGAAAGACCAAGCAATGAAAATGTGGCAGAATGGCATGAAGCTGAAATTGTATAATTTAAAAAATTATGTATAGAAGGCTATATTCCATAATCTTTCTGATTTGTGCATTTCAGTATCTTTGAATTTAAATTAAGTTGGTTCTGCAGTTTAAGCCCATTTCCTGTTGGGCTTTCCTCAGAGAATGGATCCTCTTCTCTGATATCTTCTAATTGCTTCTATAATGTGCTGTCTTGGGATACCATGCTAGACTGCATTTGTTCTTTTTTTTTTTTATGTAGCAATGGACTTGGAATAATTTCCATTTTTAATGTTGGATACATGACAAGTATGCAGTTAATGTATTATTTTGGTTCTACTGACTAGCCCCCAAGTCTTTTGGATTGTTTTTTCCCTTCAATTATTTTTCTTCCCTTCTACATTTATTTGAAATGAAGAGCCTTATGATGGACCAGTTTTGGGTGTGGGGATGGGGTGATAGCCATTAAAAGCTAGAGAACATTTGTATTTGTAAATGTCTTCTTATTAAACTCTGTAATAGGATCATTTCTTCTTTTTTAACAGTCAAATTTTTAGAAGTTATCAAACCTTTCTGTGCAGTTCTACCAGAAATTCAGAAGCCCGAAAGGAAAGTAAGTGTAATAGTTTAGTAAAATAGAGGATAGCTAAATGACTTACCCTTCTAAACTAGCACAATTTATTAACTCTGGTCAAATTGGAAACTGTTAACACCCCATCCTCCAGAGAAAGGTTTGCATTGTGCTTACTAATGATGTGGTCTACTGGACTGTGAGTGGCCCAGTCTGCTGGTTAGGGTTTGATGAATGCAACTGTTGTAAATGAATGACTTGCAATCACATGAGTATATACCTCCCATTTCTTGGTCCCTTAAAGGAATGCACTCAGAAGGTAGGATGACTGGGTCAAATGATTTTTCTGTAATTGAGCACTTTGGGAGCTAAGCTGTTTAAATTCCGGAAACACTGTTAATCCGGAACTGGTCGGTTCCTAGAAATTCTCAGGAAACTAACAGGAATAGGGACACAGAGATAGGTAAAGTTTTGATTTTATTTAGAAGTATTATTTTTCATCACTTTGAGATTATAAAAATAGTTACTGCAGTTACATTTAAGAAACTCCACCTTTTCATTTTCTTTGAAATATCATTTAATGGCATTACTGGCAGTCCTTGCTTTGCACTTTACTGTGTTAACTGAAATATGTGTGTATTGGAAATGTGTCTTGCTTTGCACACATTTCCATTTCACTTAACATAGTACTTTGCAGAGAGAGGGTTGCCTGTAATTAAATTATCTTATTTTTGAAAAAGAAAAGAAAGTTATGTTCAAGATTTCAGCTGTTTGTTTTAGCTGGTGCTAACTAAGCTGAAAGGGACACTTTAAGAGTAAATTAGAGGAGTATGTCAGGATGGGAAATGGTGGCTATGATTTAATATGGGTTATTATTTTACAGTTGCTGTTTCTTGGTTTTGATTGATCATCATTCTTTCCATTTTGTTGTACAGATCCAGTTCAGGGAGAAGGTCCTATGGACTGCTATAACTCTCTTCATTTTCTTAGTATGTTGTCAGGTATGTAACCAGAATGTTATACTAATGTCTGTACTATTGTTCTAAGGTTTTGGTTGAATTTGAGAAATTTTCGATAAATAATGGAATTTCAGATTTTGAAGTTGACTGGGGTGTGTGCGTATGTGTGTTTTAATTTTTACATGAATATTAATTCTTTATTGAGAAGCAGAAATATTCTGAATTTACTAAACTCAGAGGTAGTCATCGCCCCTACCCAATAAACTTTACAGTCTTAGACAATTTGTGCATTTTAATAAGTTCTTAATTATAGTACCCAAGAAAGTCACTGAGGGAACTTGTAAAATCAGGTATAAAACATCTGTAAAAGGCTGTGAAGTACTTCATATGCTAAAATATGATAAAATATTTGTGAGCAATGTGGTACAATATCTGCTTATTAGTGATATAATGTAACATCTTTTATAATGAAGTTGGGCCAGTTTCCTAAATTTCTGTTTTAGGTATTGTGAACTTTTACTGCCCTTTAAGCAATCTGGCCATTCTTGTTTTCTCCTTCTCCCCTCATCTAAAGTCATGAGAAAGATTTGACGGGTCTGTCACACAAAATAAACATCAACCGTATTGGCACTTACAGGATAAGAACCAGACTTCTCAACGAGCAACTTATCCTGTTGCAATAAGACAATATGCTATGCTCATTTTTCTGCATCTCCTAGAAAAGGATATTTCTAGCTCAGCATCAGATTCTTTTTTTTCCTTTCTAAAGGTAGAGCTCACTTCTTATAGCATTTTTAGAAACAAGTAGATTACGAATGCAAATTTGCTTTCGAAACAAAATACAACATTGATTTCTTAGGAGGACTTTCAAAAATATAGAGAAGAGGTTTATAACATTTCTGATACACCGATAGCTCAAGTTTGAATGGGATAAAAAAAGCACCAAAATCAATACTGACACCAAACTTCTGTTTTAGGTATTGTGAATGTTTAATGCCCTTTAAGCAATCTGGCCATTCTCTTTTTCTCTTAACATTTCTCTAAAAACTTCCCATCATTTAGATTCATTCACAAAAGGATATCCAGTTGTTGAGTTATAGAAGTCAAATTTAAATGCAGGTAATTTTACTACCTATTTTGACTTAGTAGTATGGGGTATGTGTTTTGAATATTAGTTAAACTTGCAATACTGAAGTATCTGAAATACTGAAGTATTTTACTTGAGAATTCAAAGGTGTTACAAAAAAATAAACATTTTCATTGCTTTCAAAGTGATTTTGAAGGTTATAAAAGAATAGACTCTTTTTGTTAATGACCATAACTAACAAATGTAAAAGATTTCATTAATTATTGGCTTTACAAGTGGAATAGGTAATGACAGTCAAGTTAAATTCTCTAATTGCTGTTCCTAGAGGAGTAGTAAAAAAAGATAAAATAAAAGTTGACCAAATCAACTGTCTGCCCTTTCATAGCTGGTTTATTTAAAAATGACCTGTAAATTGAATAAGATCTGTTATAAATGCTGAACATGTAAATGTGAAATTAGAGAAAAAAAAGATTTTCTCTCAAGGGTCTCTTCTGGAATGCTATTTTGATAGCTTGGTAATTGTGGTGGTTGCTTTTGCATTATGATGTGAGATTTCATATCCATAAAAGTTCACTTTTTAAAAGTAAAAGAAGTATTACCCTCACACAGCATCATTACAGGGTGAGAATTATGTATCTTTAATGCTAATTTTTTTGTGAGAGAATTTGAGAACAGGGAAGATTTTATTACCTACTAGTTCAGTAAAATGGCATATCTTTTGAATCTGCTCAATATAGTAGAGTGGTAGGTTTTCTAACATAATTTATTACTGTTTTCCCAGAACCTTAGCTCTCTCATTTTCCTATCTCCTCCTAGTTAATTTAAAATAAACTTAAAAAGTATAAAAAGATATAGCATTAACATTTCAGTTTATTTTCTCTTACATTAAAATCTTACATGAAAGATTGTATCTCAGAGAAGACTTGTAATTTACAATATTGAGATCATGGTATATACATTGGCCCAGACCCCATTTTTCTTTCTTAGTATATTGTGAACAACTTTAATTTTTTAATGCTTGCTTATTTTTACAGTGAATGAGTATGCATTAGTCAGGATTCTCTAGGGAAAGAGAACCAACAGGAGATATCTGTAAATATGAGATTTTATAAAAGTGTCTCACACAACTCTGGGGATGCATGAGTCCAAATTCTGTAGGGTAGGCAGCACAAGTCCATATTCTGTAGGGCAGGCTGTGAGCTGGCGCTCCGATGAAGTTCTTCAATGAACTCCCCAGGAGAGGCTGGCTAGCTGAAGAAAAAGGTGAAAATTCTCTCATTCCATGAAAAGTCTTCAACAGGTTGGATTAAATCCAACTGATTGGATTCTCTCATTGTAGAAGAGACTCCCTTAGTGAATCCTAGATGTAATCAGCCACATATGCAGTCAGTTGATTAATGATTTAATAAACCAGCTTTCTGACTTATTAACTAGCCACAAATGTCCTTGCAGTAATGGTTAGGCCAGTGCTTGCTTGACCAGACAACCAGGCACCATCACCTGGCCAAGTTGACACATGAACCTAACCAGCACAGAGTATTTGCTGTAATTTATTTTATCTGCCCTAAGGCTGGACTCTTAAATGTTCATCTTCAGTTTTTAGTTAATCTACCCAGTTTTGATTAGCATCATCATACATACATAGATCATACATCATACATACACACTTGCCTGGTTGTTTCTTCAGGATGAATTTCTTAGAAGTGGAAAGTTTTTTTGATAGTTTACATTAGAGTTCACACTTTGTATTGTACAGTTCTATGGCTTTTTTTTTTTAGTGCAACAAATTCATAAATAATTGATTGATAGCATGAGTAGAGCTTTGAAATAAGAGTGTGGGCTTTGGAATTAAGGCCAATTTGAGTTCTGTCCTGGTGTCATTACTTAATTGCTGAGCAGCCGTGAGTAGGGTTTTTTGTTTTTTGTTTTTTTCTCTCTTTTTAAAGAAGTTGTAGATTTACAGAAAATTAGTGCAGAAGTACAGAGTTCCCACATACTTTCTCTTAAAGGCGGTTTTCCCTATTATTAACAGTTTTTGTTTTAGTGTGGTACTTTTGTTACAAATGAAACAGTATAATTATACTAATAGCTGTAGTCCATAGTTTACATTAGGATTCACTGTTTGTGTTGTACAGTTCTGTGGGTTTGTAAAATTTTTATTCTGCTGACCATATTCAAATATGTAACTCAGTGGTGTTAATTACAATTACAGTGTTGTGCTACCCTAACCACCATCCATTATTGAAACTCTATACCAATTAAGCACTAATTCCCCATTCTTTGCCCTTCCCCAGCCCCTGGTAACCTGCATTCTAGCTTCTGACTATCAGTTTTGCATATTCTTGTTATTTCATATCAGGGAGATCATACAATATTTGTCCTTTTGTGTCTTCCTATTTTCCCTCAACAGGATGTCTTCAAGGTTCATCCATGTTGTAACATTTCAGAATTTCATTCCTTTTTTAAGCTGAATAATATTTATCATATGTATATGCCACATTTGTTTATCCATTCATCTGTTGGACAGTTGACTTCCACTTCCTAGAAGTGGAATTTGATACATATTGTGAGACTGTCCTCTAAATAAGTTGTACCAATACTACTTGCAATGTGTTTCTTAACTCTTGCTAACATTGGGTATTATTTTATTTTTAATCTGAGTTATTTTGATAGTGAAAATGATTATCTTGTTCAGATGTATATATAGTTGTTTATTAGTGGGACTGAACATTTTTTCTTTTTCTTCCATCAGTTTTTGATTAATGGTCTTTACTCTTTTTCTCTTGAAATGTTCGTCATCTTCTTAATGATTTAGAATAGCTTTTTATGTATAAAGGTGTTAAATCTTTGACATATTGCACATATATTCCCAGTTTGTTTGCTTTTTATCGTAATAGGAATATCATGTATTAATTCAAAATCGTGAGAAGCCAAAATCTTAGAAACTCTGGGATAAAATTCAATGATACTTTTTAATAAAATTTTGCAGGTGGATTAAGTTCATAAAATGTGGATAAATTGTGACCTGTGTCACAGGGTTGTTGATGAGGATTAAATAAGATAATTTATGTGAGGATTTTGAGGATTTTGAAGTTATCAGAATAAATTTACAGATCTTTTAAAAATTGTAATTCACATTAGGAAGCAGTAGAACAGATTAGGTCCATAATCTGGAGAAAGGCACAATATATTTTCTTTTTGAAGGGAGAAAGGATCGTTGAAATACCTTTACTCCTTCTTAGTACTTTAGCACTCAGTTAAAAAATCTGGGGGGGCTGGGGTGGGGTGATCATCAGGAAGAGAGAATTTTTAAAATTACAGAAGGTCTAAGAAAAGGAGAAATCATCTATATTCCTACCACCCATTACTCAAAATAAAATGCACCCATACTTTTTTTTAAATAAGTTTTATTGAAATATATTCATGTATCATACAGTCACCTGTGGTGTACAATCAGCTGTTCACAGTACCATCATACAGTTGTGTATTCATCACCCCATCTATTTTTTTGAACATTTTTCTAATACCAGAAAAAGTAAAAATAAGAATAAAAAATAGAAGTAAAAAAGAACACCCAAAGCATCCCCCCCACTCTATTTTTCATTTAGTTTTTGTCCCCATTTGTCTACTCATCCATCCATACACTGCATAAAGGGAGTGTGAGCCAAAAATTACCTTTTTTTAATCTCGTGTGTCTTTTTTTTTCTTTTAATAATTCAGTGTTATTGAGATATATTCACATACCATACAGTCATACAAAGCGTAAAATCAGTTGTTCACAGTACCACCATATAGTTGTGCGTCCGTCACCAAAATTAATTTTTGAACATTTTCATTACTACACACACAAAAGTAATAAGAATAAAAATTAAAGTGAAAAAGAACAATTAAAGTAAAAAATGACAGGTTTTTTTTCTCCCCCATTTTTCTACTCATCCATCCATACACTGGACAAAGGGGAGTGTCATCCACATGGCTTTCCCAGTCACATTGTCACCCCTCATAAGCTATATTTTTGTACAGTCATATTCAAGATTCGAGGGTTCTGGGTTGTAGTTTGATAGTTTCAGGTATTTACTGCTAGCTATTCCAATTCATTAGAACCTAAAAAGGGTTATCTATATTATGCATAAGAGTGCCCACCAGAGTGACCTCTCGGCTCCTTTTGGAATCTCTGAGTCAATGAAAGTTATTTCATTACATTTTGCATCCCCCTTTTGGTCAAGAAGATGTTCTCCATCCCATGATGCTGGGTCTAGATTCCTCCCTGGGAGTCATATTCCACGTTGCCAGAGGTATTTACACTCCTGGGTGTCAGATCCC
>PVKY010006576.1:0-15812 GCA_004027775.1 Bradypus variegatus
GATGCAAAATGAGACAAAATAGAATCAGTGGCTGAGACATCTCAAATGGAGTCGAGAGGTCACTCTGGTGGACATTCTTATGCACTATATAGATAAACACCTATTAGGTTTTAATGTATTGCAATGGCTAGAAGTAAATACCTGAAACTACCAAACTGTAACCCAGCAGTCTGGACTCCTGAAGACGATTATATGATAATGTAGATTACAAGGGGTGATAGTGTGATTGTGAAAACCTTGTAGATCACACCCCCTTCATCTAGTGTACGGATGGATGAGTAGAAAGACGGGGATAAAAACTAAACGACAAATGGGATGGTATGGGGGGATGTTTTGGGTGTTCTTTTTTCATTTTAATTTTTTATTCTTGTTCTGATTCTTTCTGATGTAGGGAAAATGTTCAGAAATAGATTGTGGTGATGAACGCATAACTAGATGATCATACTGTGAACGGTTGACTGTATACCATGGATGATTGTATGTTATGTGAATGTGTTTGAAAAAAACTGAATTAAAAAAAAAAAGGAATGAAATTTGAATACATGTGATGACATGGATGAACCTTAAGGACATCATGTTGGGTAAAACAGGGCAGATGCAAAAGGACAGTTGTTATGTGAAATAGCTAAAATATGCAGATTTATAGAGATGGAAAGAATAATACAGCTTGGGGAGTTAATGCTTAATGGGTATAGAGTTTCTTTCTGGGGGTGGTGGTGAAGATAGCACAACACTGTGAATATAATTAATACCATTGATTGTATCCTTGAAAGTGGTTAAGATGGGAGATTTTATATTATATATATGATACAACAATAATTTTTTTAAATAAGCACTTAAAAAAAGTTGTCTGACCTAAGTGGACACACAACAAATGTTCTCTTTATGAGAAAAGCCATTAAACTCCAAGACAAAAATGGAGAAAAGAACTGATCAGGTAATTCATAGAAGAAATATTTATAGGCCGATAAGCTATGGTTAGTGTTCCAGTTCGCTAAAGCAAAATATCAGAAATGGATTGGCTTTTATAAAGGGGATATATTAGGTCACAAATTTACAGTTCTAAGGCCATAAAAGTGTCCAAACGAAGGCATCAACAGAGGATACCTTCACTGAAGGAAGGCCGATGGTGTCCAGAACACCTCTGTCAGCTGGAAAGGCATGTGGCTGGCGTCTTCTGGTCCTTTGCTCCCAGGTTCTGGTTTCAAAATGGCTTTCTCCAAAATGTCTCTGGGTTTCTGTCTCTCTCAGCTCCTGTGCATCCGTGCTTGTTCTCCCAGGGCAATTGTCTCTAAGCATCTGGAGGTCCTCTCTTAGCATCTCTGGGGCAAACTCTGGGCCTCATCTCTTAGCATTTCCAAACCTCTTTCTGTCTGCATCTCCAACTGTTTCCAAGCCTCTGGGTCTGTGTCAGCTCTTAGCTTCTCCTGGAGGCAAACTCTGGATTACATATCTTAGCTTCTCTCCAAAATGTCTCTTTCAGCTTCTCTGTGCTCCTTCTCTCTGTGAGCTCTCTTAATGGACTCCGGTGATCTAATTAAGACCCACCCTGACTGGGCCGGGTCACCTCTCCAGGGAAATAATCAAAATGTCCTACCCCAAAAGATTGGGTTAAAAGATCATGGCTCTTCTGGGATCCATAACAGCTTAGAACCGGCAAAATTAGTAATCAAAGAATGCAAATTTAAATATAAAACAATATTTTCCCCAGAAAATCAGCAAAATTTTCAAAATTTAAAAATTTGATGATGGTGCTTGTGAGGATACAGTCAGGAGGCACTCTTTCATATATTGCTGGTGGACATGTGAACTGATATACTTTTCTATAAAGCAATGATGGGAATGATTAAATAAGTTATGGTATATGGTTCAGATGGACTGTTATGTACCATTAAATATTGCAGTTTCAAAGAGATTTTAAATATGACAAAAAACTTTAAATATGTTACAGTAAAAAGTAGAACACTATGCAGTATGAAACTATATGCACAAAAAAGACTTTAAGGAAATAGACCTGATTGTTATTAAAAAAAAAAACAAAAATCAGCCCAAATCTTACCATTAGCATCTCTTATATAAATCTTTGAATATTTCAACTTTTCTGTAATTTGTGGGCATTACTTATAATGGGAAAGAAATCCCGTAATTTAAGAAAAAGTCACATATCTTGAAGACAGTAGGGCAGAGAAAATTACTTATGGGAGACCCTAGCCCCTTGTTGATTTGATAAATGTCAGAGAAGGAGAAGAGGCAACTCCTGCGCTCTGGGTTGCAGGATTTGAGGCAGAGGCAAAAGTCTCAGCCTTCCTCCTATGCTGAGGCTGATCCTTTGTATTGAACACTGGAAAACAAGTAAACGACCTTATGCTTGAGGGACTTAGTCTCCAGAGCTGTGGTCTCTTCTCCCGGTCTCAACATTCTCACCACTGGTTGAGATTTTAGAAGGAAGCCTGAAAAGGGGTTTCAGTTTCCTTCTGTGGCCTAAATCCTTACTTCCAATAGCTGTGAGCAGTGCATATGTTGTGGTGCACAGTGGTTCAAACATGCACAATCTAGGAAATTGGAAATTAAGCAAAGACCCTAAGGAAACACTATGCAAGTGTTTATATAAAAAGAGGTAAAGCATGAATTAACCAAAGTCTACTTTGTGTTATAATATAAACTAAACCAAGAAGAAGAAAGACCCTTATCTACCAAAACACAGACTTTCTTCTAAACTGAAATGATATAACTATTTTGACCTTCCTTTTTTTCCTCATTCTGTTCTCAGGAGTTATAGTCAAAGTGCAAGTGTTTAAACAAACATTAATAAACTTTGCTACTTGCTAAGTTATACAGCAACATCTTGACTCACTTAGCTTTATTCTTTCTTGGTTTTCAAAATGGTCACTGTAACTTAAATTGACCTTGATTTTAAGAGCAGCTCCCCCGCTTTAAAATACTGAAATGTGGCTTTGTATATCCTGAGTTTTAAAATGGAAGTTCATGAGACAACTAGATCCCACCCTTGGCTATCTCTGAGGAATCTCCATGACTCAGTGCCCTGTTTTTTTTTTTAAAGTTGGTATACTTTTTGAACTATAAGAATTATAACATAAATACTGCATTGGAAAATATGTTATTAATACTTTTATGCCACCTCTAATCAATTGGTGGGATCAATGTTCAGCCTTTTATTGGAAAAGATGCTTTGGCTCAGTCTGGGTTGGTGGTAGAGTATGCCAGTGTCTGCCACTTATGTGGGCACAGGGAAGAACAGTTCTTGTGCCAAGGACTTTTCATCTCAGATTTAAATGCCACCAGGGCTCCCGTCTTCAGAGAGCTTGTATTCAAACGAGGATAACATGAGTCTTCCTAGGAGCAAGAAAGGGAGACAAAAATGAAAAGAAAAATCAAATATAATTGTGGATATTCAGACAGTAAGCATCCCAGTAAGTGCATATGACCATAGGGAGAGCCAAGTTGTTTGCTAAGTGCTGGGAGAAGGCAGAAAGCGGGATCATTGGTCAGATGGGAGTAATCTAGAAAGGTTTTCCGAGGCAGTATATTTTGTGTTGGAAAGTGGGTGGAGACCTGGCATGAAGCTGGAAGGGCAGCCCAGGTCAAGGGGAATGCAGGTTTCTGGATGCTTTTTAACTGCATGCTCCAAAGTCTTAGCTGCCTGGAGTGACTGTGCCTGGTCTCTGACCTCCCCACAGTGAGGACGTGTGCAAACGTGGCTTCACCGTCATCATCGACATGCGGGGCTCCAAGTGGGACCTCATCAAGCCCCTTCTCAAGACGCTGCAGGAAGCCTTTCCAGCCGAGATCCATGTGGCCCTCATCATCAAACCCGATAACTTCTGGCAGAAGCAGAAGACCAACTTTGGCAGCTCCAAATTTATCTTTGAGGTGAGTCAGTCCTCTGTCTTGGCACCTCCTTTCCCTTCCCCTTCTGCCATCCACATCCCTCTCACTTCCCCTTCTCCGTCTACCCCGCACTGCGTAGCATGTCAAGGGCTATTTCAGGAGTCCTTGGCCACCAAGACTTCACCAAGCAGAGTTTGGAGAGGAGTAAGTAGGTCAAGAAATTGTACGAAATGCACAGTGTCTTTGGGCACTCCTCTTTACTGTTGGCAGTGTGTAAATTAGAACAACTGTTTCTAGGGGATAACCTTGCAATTTGTATCAAAAGCCTAAAAAAGAAGTTTATATCCATTGATCTAGTCATTCTTTTTCTAGGAAAATATTCTTCAAGCAAAAACTATATAAAACAGAAAGGTGGAAATTTAATTATAATTACACTCAAAAATTCTACAAGAATGTTTATTTCATTGTTTCTTTTTTTATCATTGATTTATTTTTTATTATTTTTTAATATTCATTTTATTGAGATATATTCAGATACCACACAGTCATACAAAACAAATCGTACATTCGATTGTTCACAGTACCATTACATAGTTGTACATTCATCACCTAAATCAATCCCTGACACCTTCATTGGCACACACACAAAAATAACAAGAATAATAAATAAAGTGAAAAAGAGCAATTAAAGTAAAAAAGAACACTGGGTGCCTTTGTCTGTCTGTTTGTTTGTTTGTTTGTATCCTTCCCCCATTTTTCTACTCGTCCATACATAAACTAGACAAAGGGGAGTGTGGTCCTTATGGCTTTCCCAATCCCATTGTCACCCCTCATAAGCTACATTTTTATACAATTGTCTTCAAGATTCATGGGTTCTGGGTTGTAGTTTGATAGTTTCAGGTACCTACTACCAGCTACCCCAATTGATTAGAACCTGAAAAGGGTTGTCTAAATTGTGCGTAAGAGTGCCCACCAGAGTGACTTCTCAGCTCCTTTTGGAATCTCTCTGCCACTGAATCATTGTTTCTTTACAATAGCAAATGTATATATGAGTTGCATCCTAATATACCCATTAATTTGGGATTGGTGACATCAATACATAAATACTATGAGGCATTAAAAATCATCTTTAGAAAAACAGTGTCATGGGAAAATGCTCATGACATATTGTTAAGTTTAAAAAGGTAAGATATAAAACAGTATGGGAAACATAATGTCAAATTTGTTTTCTTAATTGCATATATGGGGGAGAAGACTGGAGGCACATGATGATATTAGCAGTGGTTTATTTAAGATGGCTGAATTATGGGTGATTTTTTTCTTCATATTTTTCTGTTTTCTTTAAGAGTTATGTATTACTTTTATAATTGGAGTAAGCATGCTATTTTTAAAGTAAATTTTCCAGAAGGCATATGTATCCCCTGAGACTTTAATAGCAACACATCAGATTAAATTTAAGACTTAAATTTCTTTGTTCCAGCCAAAATTTTAAGCTGTTCCCCTTCCTCAGAATTCTGGTTCTCATCTGTGAGGGGGGACCGCTTTGCCTGTGGCTTGTGTGTGTGTGCGCGCGTGTGCGTGTGCGTGCTCGCACACGCACGCGCGCTTGTTGTAGAAGCAGTGTTGCTTTTAACCTTTTGGCAACTTCCTATTTCAGACTCTTGTCCCCCAGGGTCCAGAATTGCCTTCACATGCGAGGTTGGCCCCATTTGGCAGCAATTTGAGCACGATGACCTGAATAAGGCCCTTCTCATTCTGTAAATAACATAAGAAATTTGGCTTGGTAAAAAACAATTAACTACCATACTCTCCCAAACGCTAGGAGTCCTACAGGGAAATAGTTTTTATATTTTTAGTTTGTTTATACAGAGGCAGTGACAACAGGCCTAAGAATTTATAAGCTGAAGAGACTGAAAACAGTTTTTCCAGTAAGTCTTGAAACTTTGCTTCAGCATAGCTGCCACACAGTTCCCACCTCCCTGCACCCCTCTTCTTTTCACCCAAAGTTGAGCAAGCTTGTCTCTGCCTCTTAAATGAAAAGTGCAGTAGAGAGAGCTGGGGATCTCTCACTCAGAAGAATATTTATAAAGCAGTATCTTGAAAACAGCAACCTAAATCCTGGTACAGACAGGTTCCTCACTGGTACAGTGATAAGTGTTAACAGGCATGAGAGTACAGGCTTGTTCAATAGCAGCTACGTAATGAATAATTGGTGAGTATAATCATAGAAAACTTCCTGGAAGTGGCAAACTTCCAGCCAAATTTGAAGGGGAAAGTGCTCTAGAACAGTGCTTCTCCAACTTTAACATGCGCTCAAATCCCCTGGGGATGTTGTTAAAATGCAGATTCTGATTCAGTAGGTCTGGGGTGGGGCCATTTCTAACCAGCCTTCTGCTGGTGTTGACACTGCTTGTCCAAGGGCCATACTTGGAGAAGCAAGGATGTAGAGTAGCAGAGGTTTGTAACTCTGACTGCACATTAGAATTATCTGAGGATGATTTTAAAAATACCCATCGCTGAGTGCTACTCTTCAGACAATGTCTAGGGATGGGGGTTTGAGTATCAATGTCTTTGTAAGCTCACCAGGGGTTCTAATGAGCAGTTAAGTGTTTGGCATCCACTGTTCCAGACCACCCTCCTTTCTGTGACAGCTCCTTCCAGTGTCTTAGGAAGAGATGGAGGGAAAACACAAGACAGAGAGTTCAAATGATATGCGGCCTTCAGATCCTATCACGGTGACTGCTAACTGGGAATGAGTGCATACTTTGTGACGGGCATCCTAAATGTTTGATGCACATTGACTCATCAAATCCCAACCTATGAGAAAGGTATTATCATTCCCTTATACAGATGAGGAGACTGAAGCTCTGAGAGCTTCAACAGCTTTCTTTGGTCACACGATTAGTAAGTATAGGGTTAACACATGAACCCAAGTATTTCTTTTCTTAGACTTTTTCAGGGGAGAGAAGAGAAGCCTGAAGCTCTATAGGAAGGAAAGAACATTTGGTGATAAGCTTGGGTGGCTGCCTGGAGATGCTCTGCTTTCTGAGACAGACATCCCACACTCTGCTCTCCAAGAGCCTGTTGGGGCTCACAGAGAAAACTGAGGGCCCACACCCTCCAACCCTACTCTGTTTATTGCACCCCAGAGGGACTTCAGCTCATACAGAGAGCTTCAGGGCTTGGCTGGGGCCAGTGTCAAAGACCCACAACCATTGACTCACATTGCTTAATCCAATCTTGATGATATCCTGGTTACATGGGCCTGTTTTTTCCCCCTCATATTCTCTTTATTAAAATTTTTTTAAATTAGCAAAGTTGTAGGTTTGCAGAAAAAGCATGCAAAAATAGAGTTTCATATACTCCTCCCTACTCACACACAGTTTTCCCTACAATTAATACTTTATTTTATGGGGTACCTTGTTACAGTTGATGAAATGTCATTATGATTATACTATTAACTAGTTTATATTAGGATCCATTGTGTTGTATAGTTCTATGGTTTTTCAAAATTTTTATTCTAGTAGTGTATATACAACCTAAATTTTCCCATTTTAACCACTTTAAAATACACAATTCAGTGGTGTTAATTACATTCACAATGTTGCCCTACCATCACCACCATCCATTACAAAAAGTTTTCCATCACCCCAAACAGAAACATTGTACCAATTAATCATTAGGTTTTAAAGCTATAGAAAACTGAACCCTAGGCACTGGGTCTTCCAGATTTTTCTCCCAGCTTCTCCTGCTTCTTACATCTGAAGCCCTTTTGCAGTGAACTTGGGGGTAGGGAGGAGGGAAGATGTGGAGAGCAGGGATTCAAGGCAACCTTTGCTTGAATGATAAATGGTGGGTTGTTGGGGAGATGCTTTTCAAACCAGCCAGTCTGTTGAAACTGCTGACCCTGACTGGCTTGTGGCTTGTGACCACTGGGCCCCATGCTCACCCACTCGCCTTTTCCTAGACAAGCCTCCACTTGACTTACCTCCTTCCTGCTTATGTCTGCTCTATTCCTCTCCCTACTTTCCCTGGCCTTGCTGAGTCTCCCTCTCTGTGCCTGTCCCTCCCAGACGAGCATGGTGTCCGTGGAGGGCCTGGCGAAGCTGGTGGACCCCTCCCAGCTGACGGAGGAGTTTGATGGCTCACTGGACTACAACCACGAGGAGTGGATTGAGCTGCGGCTCTCCCTGGAAGAGTTCTTCAACAGCGCTGTGCACCTGCTCTCGCGCCTTGAGGACCTGCAGGAAATGCTGGCCCGGAAGGAGTTCCCCGTGGACGTGGAGGGCTCGAGGCGGCTCATCGATGAGCACACACAGCTCAAAAAGAAGGTGCTGAAGGCCCCCGTGGAGGAGCTAGACCGGGAGGGGCAGCGGCTGCTGCAGTGCATCCGCTGCAGCGACGGCTTCTCGGGGCGCAACTGCATCCCGGGCAGTGCTGACTTCCAGAGCCTGGTGCCCAAGATCACCAGCCTCCTGGACAAGTTGCACTCCACACGGCAGCACCTGCACCAGATGTGGCATGTACGCAAGCTCAAGCTAGACCAGTGTTTCCAGCTGCGGCTCTTCGAGCAGGATGCCGAAAAGGTAGGGAGGGTGCTATTAGATCTTGGGTTTGGAATGGCAGTACTGACATCCAGCTCATCTAGCCCTTTTCTGTTTCTAAGTCCAGGGCTCTTCTTGCCTTACCAATTCTTTCCGAATATATTTCTTCAGCTGCTGAGCATTTTCTTGAGTAAGGCCCCATTTTTCCGGCAGTGAAATTTTGAAGCTTTCTCCTTATCAGAGAAGGTAAGAGGAAGTGAAAAGAAAAATGTCATATAGTACATCTTTGTAGAGGACATAAAATTATCTTCTCTAGATTCTTTCCAAGCTAAAGAGAGTTTACTATTATATAAGCTTTATGAAGAGTGAAGGAGGCACTCCTCTTATCAGTTTTCTGGATATAACTTCTATTTAAATGCGTAATACTATTCTTAGGAATACCATGACATCTCTCAGTAACCTGTGAGTTTTACAAATAGCATCTGATATGGTAGCCTTGTGGTTTTTAAAAGCCCATATTGAAAATGTCTCTTGGCATTTTAAGTGATGAAATCAGGGTATAAAACTCTCTTTATAATTATGAGCCCAATTTGTATGAGAGTGCCAGAGAATCTATAACTGAAAGAAAATTCAGCATACTGTTAATAGTTTTCATTTCTGGGGGCCAAGTTCACAGTTGATTTTAATTTTTCTGTATAAACTTTTCTGTGGTTTCCAATCTTTCACAATTTACAATCAGAAGAAAATTAATATATATTATATATGATTTTGAAAGAATGCGTATCCCTTTTCTGCAACTTTTGAACTCATTGCTTAAGCCAAGTTTTAGAAGAGACATGTAAGGTGGTTTTGGGGGTGACCTTTGGAGCTGTAAGGGTTCCCTGACCTGCCTTAGGGCTCTTTGCCCAGTGACCCTGCGGCCTGGGGATGACCCTGGCCTGCTCCAGGAGGGGCAGCTTGGGCTGCAGGATCCCAGCTGCTCACTGAGTGATGAGACACCAGGTCAGGGGCCAGCTGCTCTGTGAAGCCAGAGGCAGGTGCTTTCACTCCTGTGGCCAGTGTTGGAAAGGGCTACAACCTTAAACAGGGTGCCTATGTTTAATTTTAAAAGAAAGCCTACCTAAGCCCCAGAAGTCCTCAGGTGGGGAAGGCTGTTCTTTCCCGAGCCAGCCAAGTTCCAATTAATCTGGCAGTAATTGCTGCCATACCTAAGAGTCTCTCAGTTCATGCTCACGCAAATCATAGGAGACATTATTATTCCTATTTTGCAGTTGAGGAGAAACTCAGAGAGGTAAAGGGGCTTGTGTAAGATCACACTGCTGGTTAGACAGAGCCAATATTTTAGTGTGTTTCCAAAGGTCACCCAAGCTCTTATCCAACAATCCTACTCCTCCTCTGTTTCCAAGAGCTTCCTCCTGCTGCCACTGGAACACTATCCATTAACCCCCAGGTCCCTTGGCCCATGCTCCGATGACCCTAGAGAAAACCTAAAATTCCACCTGTCTTAGTTTCCCATCTGCTAGAACACATACTGTACAGTGGGTTGGCTTAAACAACAGCAATTTATTGGTTTACTGTTTTGAGGTTAGGAGAGGTCCAAAATTGAGGTCTTAGCAAGGCAATGCTTTTCTCCCCAAAGGCAGTGACGTTCTGGGCCTGGCTGCCAGCAATCCTAGGGTCCTTGGCTTTTCTGTCACATAGCAATGCACATGGCAGTGTCTTCTTTCTCCTCTGGGTTTCGTTGACTTCCAGCTTCTGGCTGCTCCCTGCAGCTTCTTGCTCTCTCTCTGACTTTCAGTTTATAAAGGAATCCAGTAATCTGGGTTAAAGCCCAACCTGATTCAGTTGGCCACATTTTAACTAAAATTTACATATTTCCAAAGGTCTTAATAATAGTGGGTTCACAACTACAGGAATGGATTAAGACTATGTTTTTCTGGGGTACATAATCCAACCTACCATACCACCTTCTAATGCTCACTCTGCAGCAGGAGCTCATAGCTTATCTGTGCTATGGACCCATTTGGTCTGGTGAAGCCTATGGACCCCATCTCAGAATAATATTTATAAATGCATAAGATAATATACTATGTGCTTTGTGAACATGTTGAATAACAAGATCTCCTTGAGATCCAATAATCACCATAATTTTGAGGTAATGATGAGCATGAGCAGTGTTTCAAGGCAACAACCCTGATGTGATGTGAACATGTGTGTGTTTCTTTTGGCCTCTAACACTAATGTAGCTTGTTGCCTATGTTCACAATGGAAGGGATTGCTATGTTCAGTAGCAGGTTAATTGTTTTCCCCATCCAAGTACATGATCCCTGAATTCTGTCCATGGACCCTAAGTTAAGAACCTCTGTTCTTTGGTGTGCTTATACATTAAAAAGAAGTGTGTGTACATGTGTGTTTATAGAGGGATGTGGGAGAGAAGAGAATATTAACAAAAAAAGAGAGGATGTTGGGAAAAGAGCAGCCCAGGCATATTTTGATATTGAGTCAGTGGTGAAGAAATGCTGCTCGGGCTTGACCCTGCCACCACAGAAACTGTGCTGGGTGTAGGGCAGGGGAGAAAAGCATCCCTTTTAAGTTGCTTCAAGATTAATTTGAAATATCTGTGCAGAACTAAATGCCTGCACGCTTGACTTATTTGGTATTTTTGAAAGGGGGTGAGGAGGGTAATGGTGTGGGGTAAGGGCTGTGTGTGCAGATCCACATCTAAACAAGGGCCTAAGGAAATAGTTACTGTTTGAGCCACGGCTTAGCCTCCTTGCTGGTGGGAGTCTTGTTAGAGCCGTCTAATTCCGGATCTGGGAAGGTCTTGGCAATCCGAGGAGTCTGGTGATCGCCTAGCTTCTATTTTTGTAAAAGGAGTAGGCACAGAGTCTCCCCCCTGGCCCTGTGGAGTGACAGCTTGATTCCCAGGGCTTGAATAATGGGCTGCCCCTTCCCATTTACCAACTAGCCTTGTGGATGAAGCCACCTCTCACCATCTACCCCTGACCCCTATGCTGACCCCCTGCATTCCCCATCTGGGGGTGGTGGTGAGGGAGCTGTTCTCTCTCCCAAGTAAACATTTAGGGAGGAGGGACTCTGTTCTGAGGATATTTCATAAAGGAGGTCACCCATTCACTTAATAAACTTCTGTTGAACAGCCATCATGACCCCAAAGTAAGGCACTTGGACAAAGAAGGGAGGACTAGACTTTGTGTCCTGGAGCAGCTCACGGTCTAATAGAGGAGGTGTAAGACATGCAAACTCCTATTGAGTGTCTGCTGTGTGTGTTGCTCTAGCCTTGGCACAGCCTCTGTACTTGGAGACTTTTCAGGGAAGAGGGAATATTGCAGCTCTGGGATGGCGGGAAAGTCTTGATGAGTGATTTGTGGGAGGGCCAGATAATTCAAAGATGATTCGAGTAATGCACAATGCATCCTTTTGGAAGATGAGCTGTGCTGCCTCGGCCCAGTGCCCTCTGTTATGAAACTAATGGGCCGATCCTCCACTGTGTTCACAGGATGCAGGCCGGGGCGCTTCTCATTAGTTTGGTACAGATCACCACTCCCTGTGCAGACCTGATCCCAGCCAGCCACCCCTCCAGTTGCTGCAGACCTTGTGTGAAGAAGGTGTTTGCCCTGCAATGGCCTCCCATCACCAAAGAGAGGGGATGAGCTTCTTCCCTATTAGGAGCACTTGTGTGATTTTAGAGGTGATTGAGTTTGCTAAGCTGCTCAAAGAATATACCATGAAATGTGTTGGCTTTAACTATGGGAATTTATTAGCTTACAAGCTTACAGATTTGAGGCTGTGAAAATGTCCAAATCAAGACATATCAGGGCAATGCTTTCTTCCCAAAGACTGGCTGCTGGCGACGCTGGACCCTCGGTCACATGGCGAGGCACGTGGTGGCACCTGCTGGTCTCTCCCTTCTCTTAAATGGGTTTTGTTGCTTTCAGCTTCTTGCTTCTGTGGTTTTCTCTGTCTCTCTGTATTCATCCAGTTTATAAAGGACCCCAGTAAAGGGATTAAGACCCACCCTGGGCCATGCCTTAACTGAAGTAACCTAATCAAAAGGTTCTACTTATAATAGATTTACACCCACAGGAATGGATTAACTTTAAGAACATGTCTTTTCTGGGGTATAAATCTTCAGACCACCACAGGTGCCTTCTATTCTGCCCACCTCCTCCATAATGAAAGCATCTCATCCAGGTGAGACTCTCTCATTTGTTTCAAGTGCTCAGAGGACCCGGTGGTCTCAATGGCTGCTGCTGCCTGTTCTAAGCATGTCCCCTGTGGGAAAGTTCTCCCAGGAGAACCTAGATTTTAAATGCCTTCCTGCATATTCATTCTTGCACAATAAAATTGTATTGACAGCCATGGGTGCCATGTCCATCCTGAAACGGAGCTGGGGTTAGTGAGGGTTGGGTTTGTCCTGGCGTGGCACTTAGTCACAGGACCTTGGACACATCTTTAACCTGTGACCCCCGATTATGTTTCCCACGAAACAAAGATAAAGAAGTTGGACTAGCTCAGTGTCTTTCAACTTTTTTTCTTTCCAAACTTTCTCATGTATAGTGCTCTCCCTTCATGGAAGCCTCTTTCAACAGAGAAGTGAGGAGAAGTGAGGTGGTCAGGGAGGTGTGTGTGGAGATGGCAGTGGTGATAAAGAATAAACTTTTAAGGAAATCTATGAGAATCTGCAGAGTAGTTTGAAACTCCCCCTCCCCCATAATCCACATGAGCCTACTATTCCCCCTCCTTTGAGTCTCACTAAACTAAATAATACCATACCCCCTTTATAGCTAAAAGTTCTATAATGTTTTTTGCCCTTTACTATTCATTCTCCTCCTCTCTTTAGTAGACTCTTCTCTTTTCAGGGTTGTTACCTTAGATGATTATGGAAAATAAGAAATTCCTCTCAGCAAATAAAATAATCTCTTGAGTTATTTTCCTGCTTAAAAAACAAAACAAACAAACACAGAACTCATCTGCTTCCCAGGGTTGTTGCAAGAATTAAATGGGTTGATGAATGTGCAGGTGTTGGACATGGTGCTGGCCCAGCATAGCTGCACTTTAGATGCCTGTGTCCCTTCTTCCTCCTCTGCACAATTTCAGCCATATGGGGCCTGCTGAAGGCCATGTGAAGTGTCACTGATGCTATCTTCCAAATGAACTTGTTCCAAATATTCAATTATCCCTAATGGAACAAAATTAAGAATTTGATTTTTGAGAGACATGTGAAAGCATAATATAGATTCATGGGGGCCCAAAGGTCATGAAGCTCTGTGATGTCCCTGGGCAAGGCACGTGGGTGGGTGCCCAGTCAAGTTGGGGTCATACCTGCTGGTGTTGGGTGAGGGGAGCTTCCATGGGGAAAGGTGTCTGGGGAAACAATATCTTTCCTTGAAGCAGACACAGAGGAAAATGATGCTACCCCTGTGCTCTAGGGGAGATGAGCACCTCTCCCAGGCATCTTCTATGTTTGAGATACTTGTCATCTTCTGCTTTGCATTATAGCTAACAGGATATTTATTTTGTTCCCCTGCAAATTTAGGGCTCTTGGAGAAGTCAAGGACACACTCACAGGCCATCTCTCAACCCTTGCATATCCCCCTCCTTTTCACCACTTTTGTTTGTGTGCAGGTGTTTGTTATGTTTCTGCTGTTGTTTGTTTGCATGCAGGTGTTATGTTTCTATTTTATTTTGCAAAAAAGGCTGGTGGTGGGGGTGCATTAAATCTTAATCAGCCCCAGCAGCTTGCCAGGCCATGAAGGCTACTCATTGGCAGAGCTCCACCCTAACCACCCCACCACCACCCAGCTCTGGAGTATATAAAAGCTTGGCACTCAGTCTGTGCAGGTGTCCCTCAACTCCAACAGGAAGAGAGGCATGCAGAGCTGCCAAGCAGTTGGCCTTCCTGGGGGACCAGCCACACTAGCCCCTCATCTGTGACATAAAGAGAGGCATGTGGAGCTGCCATCCACTGACTTTGACCCGAGGAACTGGCTAAGGTGTGATCTTTTCCCTTGTTCTTTTTGCACTGTACAAGCAATAAAGTGGTCATTTGCTGGGAATTTCTATTGTGCCTGAGCCTGTCTTCCCACAGAAGACAATACATCATGTAGCAACTCACTCCACAGGGGCCAGAAACGCTTTCTGCAGTCCATACAAGGCACATATGTCTATGCATTTTGATATTCTTGGAGATCCGTGCAAACAAAATAGTTTGCTTTCAAGTTTCTCATCATGAGAAAACATTTGTGGGGCATCACTCACTGAGAGAATTTGTGGTATAGTGCTGAAAATTATGTGCTTACTGTGTTTTTGAGGTTTGGAAATCCTGCTAACCACATTAGCAATTCAGGACATCCTTAGGCTGCCCCATCACGGGACAAAATATCCACTGCTCTTTCCTGCCCACTCCCTGCAACATAGAAATAGTTCTGATTGCTCCCCAAGGCCCAAAGCAGGACCTAAAGTCTCATCCTTCCAGGGGTGATCAGAACCAGTGGGGCCAATTTTGGAGAAATTCTGCTGCCTTTCCTTCCATGCTGGATACTGGCCCACTCTCTCTTTACTTTCCCACAACTGCCAACGCCTACTACCACATGAGCCAGCAGTAAGCAAGCATGACTCCACGGTAATTTGTCAAACTGAAGTGCTATTGTAATAATTATAATATGTAATAATTTTTTGGATGTCAGTTTTCAAAGTTTTCTCACACCCATGACCTTAGACATTTTCTGGTCCAGCCCTTCCTTTAACCTAGAGCAGAGACCCACCCATAGTCATCCAGTTAGCATTTCATTGTTTGGCTCCCCCTTTTACCTTATGTGATAGGTCAGTCGAGCAGGTAGATGATCATTATTTTACCAATGGGAAAGCAATGCCTTGGTGAGGTTGAGAGGTTTGCCTGGGATAGAGCCAGTCAGCAGCAAAGCTAGGACCAGAAGGTAGGCCCCCTGCTCTGAGGCTGTTGCTCCTCCTTTCCCCCCCAAAAACAAACATTTACATGCACACACACAGATGCACAACACACATACACACATACACAGAGACACACACATGCACAGACCCATACACACTTGCATAGGCACAAACACACATGCATGCACACACACACAAAGCCTTTCTTGATGAGGCTCTTTGCCCCATGGGAGAGACCCCAGGGCACATGCCAGGGACCTAGAAGGTGGCTAAAGAGGTTGTGGAGAAATGGAAGTCAAGGGTCACCTGATGTGTGTCCTCACCATGTACAGTGGTAAAAGGACAAGTGCTAGCAGACCTGCACAGGGGTGTGCCGGCAAGTGTCTGTGTGACTCGTTTGCCTGAGCCCTTGGTGTTGGGGTGCAGTTCCTCAAAGAGCTGCCACCTCCTCACTGAGCAGCCAGAAGGGCAAGGGTTTACTGGTTGGTT
>PVKY010006577.1:0-15813 GCA_004027775.1 Bradypus variegatus
CCCCCTCTCTCTCTCCCTCCCTCCCTCCCTCCCCCCCCTCTCCCTCTCTCTCACTCACACACACATCCTCTCTGCAGGCTGTGAAGGGTGCTGGGTCACTGTGGGGCCCTAAGTCTTCGGCGTCACTGTCACCCAGAAACCTTGGCCGAGATGGCCTTCCTGATCAGAAGGGCCTCGTTCCCCAGCCCCCTCCGGGCGCCCAGTGCCTCCCCTCACCCCACCCAGCTGACCAGGTGGGAACTGGTCCCCTCTTAGGGGAAGGGGCCCCCTCTTTCTCACCTCCACACTATGTGTGTGTGTGTGTGTGTGTGTTTGGGGGGGGTCCACCAACATCCCAGCGGGACAACTGTCCCTTCTGGACTAAGAAGGTGAAGGTACGTCTCTGGGGGTGTCACACTCTCCCGGCTGAAGTCCCTGCCTGAGGGAACCAGGGACCCCCACCCACCTCCTTGCGTCTCCCCTCCTCGCCCCCCTCTTCACTGTACCCCCCTTTCCAGGTGCCTGGGGATACCAGGTCTCGGTTGCATCCCATCTTGAGAGGGGGGCTCTTGGCCTCGGGTAGGTCCGTAGACCCAGGCACTCCGGGGGGGCCCTTCTCCACCCCCTCTCCCAGCTGTTCGGCCTTCCGACCCCCCTCTCATCTGGTCTCAGCCAGGGGGAGGCTCGGAACTCCTGCGGGGCGACAGCAGCAACCCCGATTTGCCCCGGAACCCGGGGCGGGGGTGGGGGACGCGGGCCCGAGGCTTGGCGCGGGGTGTCGCTGCCCCCGCGGGTCCCGCCGCGCCGCCCCCGCGCTGCGCTCACTCGCTGCACAACAGCGCGCCCACGCGGCCACACGCGGGACTGCAGCCGGCGCTCCCGCCACAGCCCTGGGGAGCCCGGACCCCCGGGGGGGGCCCCATTGTGGGGCTCCCAGTGTTCCAGTCCCCCTTTCTCCTCGAAAATCTCCAGTCCTACGACTGTAAGGGAGCGGTTTCCAGAAGCTTCCTCCAGAATCGTTCTGTTTTAGGGGTCCAAGAAATCCTGATTTTAAGTGCATGTCTGTAGCAAGCCCCATTTGGGCCCCAGGGAAGGGGGTTTGTCTCCATCTCCCCTCTCCTCTTGAATTATGGACTTGATGTGCTCCTCTCTGCTCTTACATATTTAACACATTTTTCCCCTAAAACGACTGCAGGAGGGCTAAGAGGCAGGGCTGGGATGGAACACCTGACCTTGGCCTCAACTCCCCGCTCTGCCGCTCGCTGGCTGGGGGAGCTGGGTGTCACTCTGCCTTTCCAAGCCTCCGTCTCCTCATCTGTGCACGGAGGTAGGTGAGGACATGTCCCTGTGTGGGTGCTGTCAGGAGCACACACAGGGTGAAGCTTCGGGCAGCTGGGCCCGGCACGCACTCGCCCCGAGTTCACGGAGCTGGGGCTGCGTCATCACTGTCGGCAGAGATGAGACCCCGACAGGCAGCCACAGGGAAAGTTGCGTCCCAGCAGCGCCAGCCACCCCAACGGCCGGGCAGTGGCTGCTCCCGGGCAGGTGGGGAGCGAGGCAACTGCTCCTGCTGGCGCTGAGAAGTGGGATGACTCACGTCTAATGCATCCCAGCTAAGACGTTCCAGGCCAAGGCCAATCCCCCCACGCTCCCTCGTCTCTGCCCCACAAGGATTAGCTCAGCAGAGGAAATGCAACCATAAAATACAGTGTCCTGGCCAGATTGTCACCAGGTCACTAATGGACTTGGGCAGGGCTGGGTCCGCTGGGGTGTCTCCATCACAGCTGGCAGAGGAGGCACAGCCGCCGTCTTCCTTGCCCCTCTACCCCTCAAGGCCAATCAGCTCTCACCTCCTCCTTACCCACACTCTGACGCCTTGTATCTGAGCAGCTCAAAAGCACTTCCCATGTCTTATCCCGCTTCCCCCTTGTGTGCCTCCTGGCTGAGACAGGTTAAAGAGACCATCGTTTATTTGATAGATTTTCTTGAGGAAATGTTATCTTTCAGGAGCCATGCTGGCTGCTGGGGATACAGCAAGAATAAGACAGGTCTCCTTTCTCTCGAACAGCTTGAGTTCTCATGGGGGAGAAGATGACAAACAAGTAAATTCACAAGTGAACAAGATGATTCCAGATGATAAAACTAAGAAGGAGACAAAATGAGATAGAGGGTGATCAGAAGGGAACTTTCTACAAGGGGGGGCAGGCAGGGCCGGCCGTGTGCAGAGAGGGTGTGATGGCTCCAGGCCCGGGGGCTTCGGGAATGGGAGGAGGCCACTGTAGCTGGTGTGTAGTGAGCGATGGGAAGGGTAGGGGAAGAGAGAACAGGGGAGCAGGCTTGGCCCGGGCCAAGGATGAAGACGTGGCGAGAGGTTGGGTTGTATTTTCTAGGACAGAACAAAAGCAAGCAGGGAGTGACGGAATTTGATTGGCGTATGTTGAGGTCCCTCTGGCACTGTGTGGACAGCCGGGGGCTCAGCAGCACGTGTGGACCTATTTACTCAGGCTCAGGTGGGAGACATTAGTTGGAGATGTTGGAGATGGGAAATGTGATCAGACTTGGGAGTTAAAGACGATGGCATTTGTGAGAAACTTCCTCCCCTTTTTTCAGATATTTCAACTGAAATACAAAGCTGGAATCCAGCCTTCTGCTCGGGCTTGGGGTCCCCTTACTTCCACAGCCCTGTTTGTCTCTGATCCTTTGTGCCATCTTACCCACTGACACCTTGAATAATGTATGTGGGTCACCTCTGTTGACTGCTCCTAAGTTTATGTCTTGCTTGCTTCCTAAATAAGGAGCTTCCTCGGTTACAGGGTTAATCCCTGTTTCCTTTTCCCTTCTCCAGAATTCCATGTAGGGTCTTACCTACAGTAGCTTTTGTGCTGTCTCTGAGACATAGATATAGCTTTGTTCAAGCTATATCCCTAACGTCTTGAACAGTGCATGCCACATAGTTGGCACTTAATCAACATTCATTGAAAGAGTAAAGGCATCATTTGATCTATCTATGTGCAGGTGACCAGATGACCAAAGATTTTCCAGTACAGCTTCCTTTTTAAATATCTCCCATGTAGTGGTGTTGGCTTACAAAGACCTCTCGCTGCTTCTTTGAGGGCTGGCTTGAACTCTGAGAAACCATTTCCTTGTGGGTGTTGCTGTTGTTTTCTCAACATTCTTACATGTTGACTTAAAGATCTTCAACTTCCTTATGCAAAGTGTCTTTGGTGTGGGTCAAGATCCACAGTATGGACTGTTGGCTCCAACATTGAAATAAAATATTTAAACAGGTTGTCTCGTGATATTTAAAACAATAGTCTAAAACATGTTCTGTAATAGTCATTGATACAAAATGCATAACTCCCAAATTACCATTCTTCAGAGTTCACAAGAAAGAACGATAGTTATGGGACACCTGCCAACGCCAACAGTTCCTGGAGGGCCAGAGCAATTGTTCTCACTTGGTTTCACTTGAGGACCACTTTCAAGGAGGAGACTTTTTCAATTTGCCACAAATCCTACACTGTTTATTTTTAGAAGTTCCAGTTCCATAATAATTTGCAAATGAGAAGGGCCGTGAACCTAGTCAGACTCTGCTGGACTCCCCAAGAGGAGACTGGATTCCATTAAGTGGAAAGCAAACAGTGGAGAACTTTTGGGAACCCGGACCCCCTTGTCCTGAGTGCTTTTCTCCTTCCATAACATATATACCCCATGGGCGCTTATCTGCAACATTCTCAGGCTGGAAATGGAATTGTATTAACCTTTCACACGTCAGTGTGCATACCAGGTGCTTGTTCCAGCTTTCCACCATAAATCCACATGTACCCTGAGAAATGAGGTCCCTATTTTGTCCCAATTTCATGATAGACAGTGAAGGAGCGGCAGGTCTGTGGTGGCTAAAGCCTGACGATGGCTTGGAGGCGAGGTGAGCTCTGGTCTATGCTGGGTCTTATGAGGACCTTTGAGAAATTCACGTGGGGTGCGGGAAACCATCCAGTGGGAAGCAGAGTCTGGTCCTCACAAGTGGGAACTCCCTGAAGTAGGGAGAGAGGATGTATTTAAGAAACAGAAATCCTAAAATTGACTCTTGGTGCTCCCTCTCACTAACCATGTGACCCTAGCAAAGTTCTAGGCCCACAGAGTGATGGTCTGAACTCCTACTCCAACTCTCTCACTTCTCAGATGAGGAAACTGGGACCAGGAAAGGAGGATCCTCCCAATTTGCCAGCTATGAACCTGGAGGAACGCTTCTCCCTCTCCACCACGTGAGTGGGCCACACCTTCCTTCTGCCCCCAAAGTCATGGGTTGACTAAGACAGTTGGAGAAAGGATTTCCTAGAGCAGTGGTGAAACTTCTGACCAGTGGCAGCCTCCACCTTATTTAATCTGAAACGAGGAAACGTAGGTACAAGAACTGTACAAACAAGGACTTTTTACCTGACTTTCAAGGCCTCCTGCCAGGAAGTAAGATTTCCTTGAGGTATGGGAAACTGGTTGCTACAACACAAGAAGGACTGAGAAAGATCTTTAACTATCTTGTCTTCAAGAGGAGAAGGAAAGAGAGAAAGAAGGAAGGATGGAAAGAAGGAAAGAAGGTAGGAAAGGAAAGGAAGAAAGCGAGAGGGAAGGTGTTCCTGTTTGCTAAAGCTGCCATTTGCAAAATATCAGGAAATGGATTGGTTTTTATAAAGGAGGCTTATTTGGTTACAAATTTACAGCCTTAAGGCCCTAATGTGTCCAAGGTAATGCATCAACAATCGGGTACCTTCACTGGAGGATGGCCAATGGCACCTGGAAAACCTCTGTTAGCTGCGAAGGCACGTGGCTGGCGTCTGCTTGCTCTCAGGTTGTGTTTCAAGATGGCCTTCTCCAAAGTGTCAGCATCAGCTTCCAAAGGCCATCTTCAAAATGTCTGTCTCAACTACAGCAGTGAGCTCCTTCTGTCTGAGCTTGTACAAGGCTCCAGTAAACTAATCAAGGCCACACCTCCATGGAAATGATCTAATCAGAGTTAGCACCTACAGTTGGGTGGGTCACATCTCCACAGAAACACTCAGTAAAAGAATTCCAATCTAATCAGCACTAACATGTCTGCTTACACAAGACTGCATCAAAGAAAATGGAGTTTGGGGGGACATAATACATCCTAACCGGCACAGGGAAAGAGAGGAAGAGAGAGAGGATGGGAGGGAGGGAGAAAGAGAACAAAGGGAATGGAAAGAAAAAGAAAGGAGAGGAGAAGAAAATTAAAGGAAAGGAAACCACAAAATGAGGGAGGATTTTCCATGAAAGTCAGATTCTTTCTGCCTCTTGCCACTTGTTCAAGCAATTATTGAGCATCTACTATAGACCAAGCACTGTGCTACATTTCGAGGTTCCAAAGTAGCAAGATCTGGCTTGTATCTGTAAGGACCCCCTGAATCCACTGGTCAGGTTGCAGGGGCAGTATGACCAGGTCCCCTTCCACCTCCCTCTGTTCAACTCCTTCCCTCAGTGTTCGGCTTTTCCTCCTCTGGCCTCTTGACTCACTTCCCCATCTCCTGGGAATTCTCTCTGCATCACCATCTTCACGACTCAGCTTTCTCTTTCTCTATTTGACTGTCGTGTGGAGCAAGTGTATTTTTATTCATTGGACGTATTGCAATGAGTTTTATCTCCCATGTTCTTTAATTTCAAAGCGAGCAATCATGCAGCCCATCGGACCTCTCTTTCTCTCCGTAGACAGCATGTGTTTGCTTTTTGGCATATGGGACTCCAGATAGAAAGAATTCTTGTCCTCAGATTTAGGGGTGCTCCTGTGTGCCTCCCATAATAAAACTGAAAGCTCCATTGGCCCCATTTTCAGAGAACCAATTTTCATCTTAAACATGTAGGCCCAGAAAACCACTTAGCACGTAGGATTTATCCAGGGCTCCTGTGGTAGCTCTTGGGTGAGAACACAAAGCTGTTTGGATTCAGGGGCCTTATGTGCTCAGGGGCTGTTTACTAAATGAAGAGATGATGTATAGTGACAGGAGCTAGGATAACAGCTTTGTGGATTGGAAAAGGTCTCTCCAGCTTCACCTTTTTCAAATGGCATGAAATCTTCTTGGTAGAGTCTTATTTTCTGTTTAGGCAGATCCATCCCTTTGCTGCCAATAAGAACAAAATCAGAGAAGGTCATAATTTTTCACTGTCAACAAGAAACAAGGAGTGAATGGATTCGGGCAGCACGACAAAGGGGAACAGGAACAGGGCTCCGGTTCCCTCATTTCACCTCCTGGCTCCAGGAAGTCTCTGGGGTCCCCAGACCCCCAGGCATGATGCCTTCTAACTTGGGGTCTGTGGTCTTCAAGGACCACTTATCTGGGAGGGAAGAGGCAATGGAAGACGAGACAAGACCAAAGATGGAAGTCCACCCCATTCAGAAGAGGAGAAATGGAGTCACGTCCACTAAACGAGTTCACCCAACAACCCGCCATCTAGCTCTGTGGAGCAGGTTTCCCTGACACACACTTATAGCTTCAACTATAATGTTTTCTATTGCCCATGACATGCTTAATAGGCACCTTTAAAAATGGTGGTTCGGGAAGTGCATTCATAATATACCCACTCTGCATACATCTACACAGGGGACATATTATGTCCTTCGTAAGGCATAACTCATGGTGAGGGAGGACCTCTGGATGGCAAGTCGAAATTGCCCAAAGCATGTTAACTTCCAGCTACACACCACCTAGGTCCTTGTTAGTAGAGAAAGTTTGTAAGAAGTAGGCAGAACATTTTTAAGATCATGCACACAATTTGGAGGAGCTAACAGGCCTGGGAAAAAAACAATAGAAGGGCATTATCTTTTCACCTTGTGAGAAGCAAGTAAATCAACTGTGTGATGGACCAGGGAAGAAAACATCTAACTGATGATAGGCTATGAAACGAATCAACAAAGGGAGGACTTTTGGGGTTGTAAACCTCAAATGGTATCTTTATGAGACTTTACCTCTTTCATAAAATTAGTTTCCCACACCTGAGATACGGTCATTAGTTTAAAAAAAATACCTTGGCATCTGTTTTGAAGTCCTTTTAATGAAAATGAGCAGTGAAAATGAGAGAGAGAGAACATGAGATTGACAGAGACTTTTGAAAGGAGATTTAGCAGGCAGCTGTTTGAGAGGCTCTGAGAGGCTCCACCAGGAGTGATCTAGAAAAAATTGCCAAGAGAAGTCACGTAGGTTCAGCAAATAAACTACCCCTGAAGAAGCTGATTAATGTTTATTTACATCCACCGTGATGCTCGAGCTCCAGTGACTGCAGCCGGCCACGTGAGATAAGGGCGTGGGGCCCACTCATTAAAGGCCCACCGTGCTCCCTGGCTGTCACTTTATCACCCTCGGTTCATTTATTCATGTTGAAATTGTGATGGGGAATGGACGCCTCAAAGTGTGTGCCTTGTCATGACTGATTTCTCCTTGTTTGTGGAGAAATCAAGCGCACATCCACCGTCGCCCAGATCAAGGGCCCCTCGTCGGTTCCCAGGACCACGGCTGGGGCCACAGCTGCGGCTTTCTGCTCACCCCACCTCCACCCCATACCGTGCACCACACGGGAACACGCCAGCGCCTCCAGGTCCCTTAACTTTTCAAGAGAAGTTGTATATCACACATTGGGGCTCCATCTGGAACTTCGTGACTCAACTCCTAAATTGCATGGCTTAATGAGTGGCAAGTGTCGTTGTCCTCTCTCGGAGTGGCCCGCCAAAGTCTTGGCCCATGGGCAGTGCTGCCAAACACACTGATGTAACTTCACAAGCAGATGTGAGAACACCTGGCCCAGCCAAGAAGTCTTCTCCTTCCTCTCCATCCCTTGCCGGCCATCCTCCCCCACCCCCTCATGGTGCCTGGTCTCCGGCACCGTTTTGGGTGCCCCTAGCCTGGACGCTTCCTGGGCCCATCACCACCAACTTCAATTTGGGGAGAATTTGTTCCTGAGTAATTGTTATTGCAAAGGAAGGTCAAGACTCAATATGCTGCACTCAAGATGCCCTTGGGTAGCTGGCTGCTTCCTTGCCACTGAGACCTGCAAAGCCCACAGAGCAGACTCGGGGCTTTCCATGGTTCCATCATCCAGGTTCTGGGAGGGAAAAGTTAAGTGCCCAGGGAAGGGCTTTCCTGCTCCAATCAGACACTTAATGTGAATGAGCCAAGGGAATAAAAAGGCCCAAGCTCCAAGCCCTATCAGATCATCCCAAATTAATGTCTGAAGAGTAGGAACAACTTTGCAGCAGGGGCCCAGGGAAAACGGGGCAGTGGCCCGCTTCATGACACCACCACTGTTGCACATGACAGACACTGAGCAAAAATGAGAGCTCAGAGCAGTAGGGTTGTCGCAATTCCAAAACCATCTAGGAAAAGGGTGACACTGGAGAGTATCAGGGCAGGGTTTCTGAGTCTCTTCCACCCTGTGTGCTGAGCCTCCTTAGCACTCCCAGCTCCAAGGACGTTTCTTTTAGCTAAAACTTCCTATAAGGCATGACTCTGAATACTCGATATATTGACCGGTTGAATCCTCACGTGGGCTCTGTAAGGCAGGGCAGGGTGTTCAGCAATGTCTGGAGACAGTTTTGGTCGTCACAGCTGTGAAGGGGAGTGCCACTGGCACCTAGCAGGCAGGGCCCAGGGATCAGCCCGACGCCCTGCAGGGCACAGGACGGCACCCCCAGTGGAGAGCGATCTGACCCCAAATGCCAATAGTGCCAAGAGTGGAGACCCTGAGGCAGAGGTAGGTATCGGCAGCCTCGTTTAACAGATGAGGAAACTGAACAGACAGAAGGGAAGTGACATGCCCAAGGGCACACAGCTCCTAAGATGGGGATCCAGGATCCAAATGTAGCATGCTGTGCTGGGACCCCCAACTGGGGGGCTTCGTGGTTACCCAAGAGAAAAGGCCACTGTTGGCTTTGCTCCAAGTGTGTGCACCTTACAGGGAGGCTGGACTTCTGGGACTTGGTGTCCTGACCTCTTGGTTCCCCAAAACAAGTGATTTGGGAAAACCATCAAAAGCCTCAGCCAGAGAAAAGCCCACCCTGCAGAATCAACATGGTGGAAGCCTGTGCCAAACTCAACAAAGGCTTTTTGCTGAAGCCTCACATTCTTGGATTATAAAAAGAGCACCATCTGTATTTTCATATATTTTAACATTTGATAATCCAAGAAGTCTGAATAATAAACATGTTGATAGGGCACATTTCTTTCCTTCTCCTAATCCAGCTTCCCAGCCTGGTCGTGGCCCGATGACTCTGGAGGCCAGGCAGCTATGATCTCATGGGGTCTCCTTGAAGAGGGAGAAAGACCCCGGGAGACCACTGGGTGTCGTGCCAGCCACCCATGCGAGGGCATTGTTTGGGAGACCTCTTGCTGGGTTCTCAAGGATGCTATGGCTTTTCTAACTTCAAGAGTCTTATTTTTCCTTGGTTCCACTAAATTGGACAGTGGCCACAGTCTGTTAAATACCTTGCAAAAAAGCCTTCCCAACAGCCTGGCTATTCTGTACATTTAATCTCAGCCCCAGAAAGAGAAGAGAAGGGCATCTCCAGTAAACAGCAGTGAGCTGCCAGCTGCTGCTGTCACACTGTACAAGAGCTGGCCCCCAAATCCCTGCCCCTCAAGCTTCCATCCCCCAAGTCCCTTTAATATGGGATAGAATATTTTATTTCACAATTAGGGCTCAGGATTAAACTTGTTTGCTCTTTCCATTTTGCATTTGGCTGAATTTCTGAGGTGTAGAAAGGCAGACTCTCGTACCTCTCAAAGAAGGGGAAAAATAGAACCCTCACAATGCAGGAGAGATAGGGAAGCACACTCCTTGCTTTTCAGCACTTTGATCACATCCTAAACCCTAAAAAACAGTTCTCTTGTCTTCAAAAAAAAAAAGGTGAGAATTGAATCTCCCCATTACAGCTCCAGTCACTGGCGGCTGAGAAAGCGCTCTAGTGCCATCTTGAGCTGCATTGCGAAAAGCAGCTGAATTATCCAGAAACTTCCAGTCTGTGTTTACAAGAGCTGTCTGCCCGCAGCACCAAGCTTTTCTGTCTCCAGGTTTCCAGCCCCTTGGGGTCTGCTCCCCTTTGAATTCCCCGGTGACCCTGTCGAATGGGAAGGCACAGGGGGGCTGGAGGTGGTGTTGAGTGAAGCCAGCCGTGCTCTCAGGCCTCCTTCCGCCTCCCCGGGGGGCCGGGGGTGACCCCCTCAGCAGAGGAGCTGGTCCGAGACGGGGGCAGACAAGATGAACTCCAGGGTCAGCCCCTGCTACGGTCCCTTTGAGCTCTTCAAATGGCATTTAGTGGCAGTTGGGCACTTGGGGAAGGGAGCTGTCCTGGACATTTGTCCTGAGCTGGGGCTAAGTGAGATCGTGTGTGGAGTCAGAGGGAAACTGCCACGCTGGGATTTCTTGTTTACAAAAGCTGTCCCTTCTTGCCCCTGCTTTCCTTCCAGCTAATCAGCCATCCCATACTCTGCCTTCAAACTGCCAACAGGGGTTGGGGGGAGCTTCAAAAGCTTCACAGGGGCCCCCCCACCATGCAAACCTGGGCCCCAATCAGCCTATCTCCAGAGGGCTTAGGTTTCAGCTGCCCCACAGGTTTCTGTTGTTTCCAGGTGGTTCCATTTAACACCCTGGTGAGGAAGAACCAAACTGGATCCTGGGCCTGATGAGCCTTCCCAGCTCCACAGCTGCCCCTGCCATCCCCTGTCACCCACTCACAGGAAAGCCAGGTGACCCCAGAATGCTCTCCTCAGAGTGCCAGGTGATTTCTCCATGTGAACATGTGTTTTCATAAAAGTGAGTACATTCCACGGTTGCTCAGGTTGGAGGGGAATGAGGGGCTTATTTTATATGAGGTTCATTACTTTTTTAAAATACCAAAGTACAACAATCATACCATGATGGTTCTCAGCCAGGCTTGTTTCTGCCCCCAGGACTCATTTGGTGATATATGGAGACATTTTTGGATGTCACTTCTGGAGAAGGGGGTGCTACAGGCATTAAGTGGGTGCCAGGGGTGTTGCTAAACATCCTGCAATGCTCAGGGCAGCCCCCACCACAGAGAACTAGTCCAAAATGACAATAGCGCTGAGGCGGAGACACCCTGACGCACAGCAAATCATGCAATCGTAAGTGCACATCCTGATGAAAGTATTCGTTCCCTGTTGCTGCTATAACAAACGGCACCATTTTAGTGGTTTATTTTCTTATGGTTCTGGGGGTCCAAAGTCCTAAAACCAAGAACCAAGGTGTTGCAGAGCTGTGTTCCTTGCAGAGGTCCTAGGAGGAATCTCTCTCCTGGCCCTCGGCTTCTGGGGGCCGTCCTCATCCATTGGTTCATGGTCCCCTCCTCCAGCTTCAAAGCCGGCAGCGCAGCCTCTTCCAACCTCTCACTTTCTCCGTCTCCGACTCTCCCACCTCCCTCATATGGGGACCCCTGTGATGACATTGGGTCCTCCTGAGTAATCCAGGGTTGTCTCCCATCTCAGGGGCTCTAACTTACTTGCCTGTGTAATCAGACCTGGAAACCCCCTTTGGCTGCACATAGTCACATCCAGAGATGGGGCAGGGGCATCTTGAGGGGGCCCTTATTCGGTCCACCCCCTCAGTCAGATCACAGTGAAGGTCACCCCATCGCCCAGACTCTCCTGTACTCCCTCCCCCTCAGTACCACTCGCCACACTATCCTGACTTCTATCCCCAAAGAAAAGTATTGCGTGTTCTTAAGGATGATGATTTTACAGCAAATCTCTCTTTATTAAAGGCTACAGGTGAAATGTTAAGACAATTGTGAAGAAATTCCACCAATGGGCCCCCAGAAAACTACAGGGAAATTCTTAGTCTGCAGATTTGCACCCAGCTTAGAAAGAACCAGAACTTAGAGTGAGAAAGGGTTATTTTACAGCTAGAGATTCACTTTCATCAAGGGAATGGAGGAGGAGGATGGGATGCCAGTCCCAGGAATTAAATTTATTCACAGAGGAACAAATCATTGTGCAATTTTTAAGATGCCTAATGTAATTTTTTAGGGGTGATTGGAGACTTGACGGCCCTGTAGTTCTAGAACAGTAGGTTTAATGGTGACAAGTTGCAAATATTCATGATTTCTCTCATTTGTCCAAAAAATGTTGGAATGTGAGGCCTCGAGGCTCAGGGGCTATTGGTGGGAGTTGGGGCTGGAAGGCGAGCGTGACCGAGACCCAGTCATCCAGGAGCTCATTCTCCACAGGGGAAGACGGTGGGACACTAAGTGGCTTGTCCTACACCATGTTTGGTGCTAGAGGCTAGGTTTCGGAGGGCTGGTTGGCCCCACTTGCAGGACATCCCAGAGGGCCACGGGAGATGACTAGAACGGGGGACGGTGCAGGAAGGCAGGTGTAGGCCCGTGCAGCTTCAGGCCATGATGTGAGGAGGCCCTGCTGAGCCAGCGGAGTTTCGCACGGTGCTGGACCGGAGCAGGGAGGCTGGGAGACCTGCTCGGAGGTTGCAGTGAGATGAGGGTGAGGTTGGAGAAGCCACAGCGAGAGGGGGAGGATGTGTTGAGATGGATTGAGGGGCATGCGGGGAGTGATTGGATTCTGGGGAAAGAAAGGAGCAAATCTTATGGCTTGGTCAATGGGCTTGAAGAGGAGCTGTTTGGGAGGATGTAGTGTGTAACCAGGAAGAGAACAGAGATAAGTCTGCTTCTGAGCACTTTTCCTAAATGTGGAGTCTTGGAATTTTGAGGGTAACATGTTGACATGATGGTTGTTAATTCTAAGATAAACCAATGGTGGAGGACACCCTGAGAGGCCAGAGGTGTGTTTGCCAAAGAGTGGCTCCGACCCCACACTCTGTCCCAGTCTTGCCACCAAAAATCCTTCCCCAGTTCCAGAGGAGGCCAGACCACGAATGTTCTTGTCCCATGGTGAGTCCAAAGGCAGGTAGAACTTCCTGGGGGCAGAGCTCAAAAGGCTGCCTTTATGTGCTGGAGCTCAAGATCACAAAATTTCTCCTTTACGTGTCTAGAGAAATCTCATATTAAACAGTTCTAGAAACCTCTGTGTCTGGGGGTGCTCCTGGTGAACTGGGGGTTAAATAGTGAGGGATCAACCGAGTGTGCTTGACTCCCCCTTCCCTGTAAGGCTGACTTGGTTCACCCTTCTTGGGCCCCGCTTGCTGATTTCTCTGGCTGACAAGTCCAGTTGGCTGCATGACTCCATGAGCTCACCCTGGAGTATATATATTATGTGCAGAGACTTTTCAAATTTTTTTTCTCTTATTAAAACAATAATGGCATTATAAAACTGTTAATCTGGCAGTAAATACTTACAGGAAATTTATTGCTATGGTTGTATTTCAGAAATTGGCCATATTATACCAGAAAGAGGTACAGTTAAACATTTAAGAGTAGAAGTCACTTAGGATTTAGATGGCGCCTCTTGTCTGAAGATTTCTAAACCATCTATTCTTTTTCCAGCAAATGCTCTGCAGATGGCTTCAGAGGCTGAGAAGTGGCAAAGTGAAGGCCAAGGTCAGCCATGAAGTCATCTGCAGAGCCATTAGTCTCGTTTCCTTTCCTGCCCCTTGTGCTTGTTGCTTCTGGCTTTGTTTTTTGGAGGGCGCATCTCCCACTCTACAGCTAAGGAGCCCCTGGGGTCCGTGAGGGTGATTTTTACCTTGCCCTGAGGGCTTGTAACAGGGCCAAGATGTTGGCAAGGCAGCGGGGAATTGGGGAACTAAAGAGGGAAGAGAGGAAAATCTCATCGAGAGGACATGGGGAAGAAAGTGAGAAAATGAGAGGGGAAAAATGGCAGTGTCGACAAAAAAGGATCACATTTATGGAACTCCCCCCACCCCCGAAAAGTGCTCAAAGAAGGAGAAGTAAGAAGAGGATTCTGCAGAAGAGGTCCAAGGCTCTTTGCTGTGTCCTGGGTAGGGGCAGTTATAGAAGTCTAAGTTGGGGGGTCTACCCTGGAGGAGCTTACCACATGGCTGGGGTCCTGGAATCACACACAAGTCAGAGTGTAATCTGTTCCAAATAAAGGAGTTGGGCAGCATTTGCTTGCAGATTTCAGGGAAGGAGAGAGACGCTCCCCTTGGTTTCGTTCTAAGCAGAGGAGTGGGGGTACAGGTCCTAGCAGGGGGCTGTCCTGAGTAGGGCCAGCAGATCAGGTGTCCTCGGGCAGCCTCCTGTGTCTGCAGCCATGGTGATGAGTTAGGGTTACGTCTGGGTAGATGATAAGGGGCCTTGAAAGCCAACCAGAGAATGGCACATTTCCATCCTTCCACCCACATCTGAGCACCCTCTAAGTGCCAAGTACCATGCAGGGAGGGTGAGTCCTGGGTGGAGTTTGGACTTTGTTCAGCAGGTAGTGGGGAGCCATGGGAAGCCAATGGGCAAAAGAGGGCCAAGTCAACTGGGGCTTTAGAAGGAAGCTTGGGCCACACTTTCCTCCTTCCACTCACTCATTTATTTGTCTCATGGTACGACATTGGGAGTTGACTTTGTGGACAAGAGTTCCTTGTCCTCATCCCAGCTCAGTTGTGTGCCCCGGGAGTAGGAGTGAAGACTGTTTCTTGATTTACCCCCAACCCCCAGATATACCTTGCCTTGTGCAGGATGGGCTCAGTAGACACCTCAGCATCTTGGGCCCTGCTCTGGGTGTCGGAGGATCTGAGCTCGAGTCCAGGCTCTGCCTCCAGCCCCCTGTGCAGCTGGGCGAGTCTTTTAGCAACTCTGGCATCTGTCAGCGCACCTCCAGCTCCTGCCATAGGCAGATACCATAGCGGGTGCCGCCAGCGTCTCATTTGTGCCTTTTTTCTCCCCTCACTGGGCCAGACCCACTGCTCACAGCCACGCTTTGGGGTAGGATACAAATAGGGTCCTCATTTCACAGATGAGGAAATGGAAGCTTCAAGAGGTGAAATAAATAACTACCAAGGTCACTGGGCAGCGTCACAGATAGGACTCAAACCACCTTCCGGAGCCCTGCGCCACCTCGACTCGAGGTCTTCGTGTGTCCAAGGGGAAATCTCCGTCTGTGGCTCTCTTCTTTGACAACACTGCAGATGGAATGAAAAAGATCTCACCTTCCAGTTTGTCGCCCCTCCCCATTTATTTTCCCTGTGGTGGAAATATAGCCAATGACTGCAAACAGCAGAACTTGTGCAGGGAGAGGCCAGCTTCTATATCCCACCTCTTTCTGTCTTGCCCTATTCGTCTCTTTCCCTTACCGAGGAACAGCTCATCCTTGTCTGGGTACATCCTATGTCATGGGTTAGTTTTAGACACGGGTGAAACTAAGTTTCTTTCTCCTGAGAGCATCCGGGTCTTTGGAAGAAGCTGTGCTGGTCAACACTGAGGAAAGGGAGGTATTCCAGGCTTGTTCTTCACACGGTCACCCCCAGAGAGCCCCAACTTCTGCAAGACGACTTCAGAGCAACCAGAAAGCCCACAGGAAAATACGCTCCTCCCATCTGTTGGGAAGCCTGACATTCCATAAGAGGACTTTTTGTTGTTGTTTCTTGGATCTTAGGGGAAATATGTAAAATGATGCTTGCAAAAGTTGGAAAGATGACTGGGCTGCACAGCTGGCTGGGGCCCTTGTGAAATTCAAAATCAAGTTAGAGAAGGAGAAATGGTGGAAAATAATTGCAAAAATATTTTCTCCAAATTGGGGGAGGGGGAGTAGGGAGAAAAGAAAAAGTAATTTATTGGAGGCTGGGGAAAGGGCAGGACTTGCTCTAATAAACATCTTACAAGAAGTTAAGGAGTGTCTTTATTGGATCCATAACAGATCGTGCACTCTGCAAACTCCAGGGATACAGCCCAGCAGA
>PVKY010006578.1:0-15810 GCA_004027775.1 Bradypus variegatus
GGGGAGGGATACAGAAGCGCGCGAAAAAATTGCAACTAGTCAATCTACCATTGGTTCTTAGCTGCAGCTAGGCATTTAACTATAGGCCCTAGGAGACAAAGAACGTCTCAGCTATTGGCTTTAGAAAAGGAAGTGTAAAAGAAGAATCTTGGAAAGCCCCAGCAACAGGCTGAGACCACAAATGGCTGATTTGCAGGTGGGGCTGGTTTACTGGAAGGCGAAACTAAAGCCAGGGAGATAAAGTCTTATCTTAACTCTGCAGGGGAATCGAAACTTAGCTATGCTTGCAAGAGAGGCGGGGGTCCCTGGTTGCTCTGGCTCCTGGCAGTGGCTTTGCTTTCTTTTAAATAAAAATGGAATTATGCTACTCACCCTGCCTTTCCATGTAATATGAAAACAGTCCATGGTCATATATAGAAATCTAACTCTTAATTTATTGGCCACATAATCTTCCATTGAATGGAATTGCTACAGTTTATTCAGTCATTCCCCAGTGCATGAACATTGGATTTGCTGCCAAGTATTTTGCTAATCCAGGCAACCCTAGCTACTTTTTTTCTTTTTGTTTTCTCAGTCAACCTAAACATCACTTCCTGCCCAGCTTGGCTCTAAACATGGTCACTAATACTGGATTTCTTCTCTAAAAGCCATGGCTTATTTCTAACCTAAGCAGTTGGCTCCTAAGAAATGGACAAACCATTTTTCTTTTACATCAATTTTTCCTCATATTTGAAAGAGTTTGGGTTTGTTTGGGTTTGAAGGGCTGTTTTGCTCACTCTCCTTTGAATAAAAGCGTAGCTGTCTTTGACATCACTAGCTCCCATTCTGACCGAAATGCCATGGAGAGGAAGAACGAGTGAGGCCTCGTCAACCTGGAAAACCAGAAAGCCGTGGCTTTCACAGTGGGCTCGTAGATGTCTAACAGCTGGATGCTGGGGCAGGGGCCCCGACCTGTAGTGCTCGCCAATTCCTGTGGGGTAAACACTCCCTCCACTGGCTGATTTCAGCTTCCGACGTGATTTCACTGCAAGCAGAGCCAGAAGCGATGTGCGGTGACACAGGATGACAATCTGTCCAGCAGACAGGCGCAAGCGGCAGAAATAACCTCGAGGGCAGAGATAACAATAAAGTGCTATAAAATAGTGAGGAAGTGACCAGGTGTGTGTGTATATTACCTCTGGTCTACAAATAATTTAACTGTGAAGCGTGACGGTGTTTAATGACTCCTAGCCGGGGGAAGCCAGCTCCAGCACATTGTTGGCTTTGAGTCCCCAGCAGCGCGGCCGCGTGGGGACTGAGGAAAAGTGCCTCTCCTTTCTGTCCCCGCACTGGCCAAGTGACGTCCGTTATAAACTGGACCTAGACCAGACATGCAAGACTCAGCCCAAAGAACTCCTCACTTCCAGGCACAGAATTTTTTTGCAGTTTTAAATAAACACTTCCCAACTTCCAAACATTAAGGTGTTTAAAAAAAATCATAGACCCAATTTTCCAGTGGGTCCCCGATATGTTAACTCAGAGAGCTCCCCTTTTCTTCTCTAGACACACAGACACACATTTTCACCAATTCCCATAAACAAACATTGGCTTTGAATCCTTATTTGCCAAGCAGTTTCATAATACTTTATATGAGGTTTTGCAATTGTCTGCTTAGTTTTTGACCATTTTAAAGCCTGTTTGTAGTACCAGGGAGCACCACGGGGGAGTGAGGGGGCTTTACGGGTGGGGTGAGGAGACCCTGGCTCTGGTCCTTGGCCCTCGGCTCACAAACCCGGGACCTCGGGCGACGGTGTCCCTTCTCTGGACCTCCGTGTCTTCAGCTACAGGGGAGACCGGGGTTTCCAGACAAGGTGGTGCCGGAACATCCTGCGCTGATGCCTCCTGCTGCCCCAAACATCAAATCTGAAAAGAGAAAACCATCCCCAAAGCTGCCATGAAGCTCTCCATGGCTGGGACCCAAAGGTCACAGGGGGGCCGGGGGAGAGAAGCCAGGGGACAGGGCAGGCCACCCTGCTGGGAACTGCAGCTGAGAAAAGCGGCAGCTGACCGCGGGGCTCGGGCTTCTAGGGTGACACTCCGGGAGCCCAGGGAGGCGACCCCGACAGCTTCACAACCGGAAACTGGATAGTCCTGCTGGCAGCAGCCTCCAGCCCCTGGGAGAGGCCCAAGGTCGGCCTGGGGTAAGTGTGGGGATGGGAGTTAGGGGCGGGGGCACCAGCCATACAGCGACGGATCAGTGGGGCATGGGCAAGACAAACGAGCACCCCAAATGAGCCTGCAAGCCCAAATTCCAAAGCACAGGCAGAATTCCAATGTCTGGAGGGGCAGACAGCAAAACCATCATTTAGAGCATGACTGCACCTCAAAAAAATGAATCTTATAGAACATTCTAGCAGAGATACATGAAGAAACCAATTACATTTACAAATACATTAAACAAAGACATAGCAGGTATTTTTAAAAGAGAGCCACTTAGAAATCTTGGAAATGAAGAATAAAATTAAATGAAATAAAAATAAAACACTTCCACAGCTGGCAGAAAATAGGAAGAGTGAATTAATATAGATAAAAGCAAAAATTATTGAGTAGAAAACAGTTCAGACCTGGCCTTCCCGCAGATTCCAGCCGTGGCCTTGGCAAACAAACGCTTCTGCGGAGGCCGCTGGCCCTCCCCTCTGCCTGCCCAGCCCCAGGCAACTCCGAAGCCTGGAGGCAGGAGCCAGTGGGACCCCCTTCAAGCAGGCTTGAGCAGCAGAGAAGCACCTGAGGGTCGAAGCTCCTGGGGGAGCCTCACCACTGGGGGCCGTGACCCTCCCTCTCGCGTCCCCTGGGCAGCCAGTTCTGGATCCCAGTCCCGTGTCTTCGTGTCTTCGCCGTCTCAACGCTGAACTGTCCACACCCAAAATATTGACTGAGATAGAAACTCCCGCACTTGGCTTCTGTCACTGCAGCAGAGCCAGTATCTGAGCAAGTTCAAATGCAGACATCCATTGCTATCCAGACTCTCCCTATCTGAATTCCTGAACTTGAATTAATTTAGCTAAAAATGTTAGGCTGTTTCTCTGTATCCAGACTCTCATGAGCTGTGATCCCAAAACTCAGAAACTGAATATATTTAGAGTGCTACATCCCTCAGTCTCCAAACTTGCCATCACGGCTTTCCCTCCCTACACTCAAGTCTGGGATAGGGAGGGAAACTTGAACCAGGCAAGAATTAGAAAAAATGAGCTAGAGCAACATGTAACAGTATGGATAAATCACAAAAATAAGCATGATAAGAGAAAAAAATTGAGTGAGAAGGACTAATGGCAGAACAATACGTATATATTTGAGTAGTGTTTATATAAAGCCTGTAACAACTTATTTATATATAATTTCTTTACATCAAGTTGGAAAACAAGCATGGGTGCAAACTTTTAACTTGCAAAACAACAAAGCAGTGACAATTCACAATAAGGGGTGCCAGAAGTGTTCTGAGCTCTTTGCATGTGTTCATTTTTTTAACTAGCAACATCACTAAAAACATAATATTTATATCCATTATAAAAACAAAGGAAAGGAGGCAACCCTGCCTCTCAAAAGAAGGGAATTCACCATGGTAGGTGGTCAATCTCTAATGAACATTTTATTGAGTTGAGGTTTTCTTCACTCCAGTGATTTTTCTCAAAACATTAAAATAAACAAATAAATCCCAAATTGTTTGATCCAAGCAGAAAATCTAACCATCCAGAAAAGCTCCTTGAGTTTGTCAATGTGAGGAAAATCAAAATTGCAAGAAGAGTGAAAACCAGCAGGTGTGTTTTTTGTGGTTTTATGTTAGCACAAAGTATTCAATGCAACATGTGAGAATGTTTCGGAGAATGTTTTAGACACTTAAAAATGGCCCATTTCTAAAAGGAAACCAAGTATATACTGCTGGGAGAAATCCATGTTTCTAGAAAGTTAAATTGGACTTGGGTGTCCTGCCCCATATAAAGGATTACTTTTAGGAATCCATCTATCCTGCATGTGTGTGTTATGCTCATTAAAGTCAGAAATTTAGGCTGGAAGGAATCTGAGGCCACGTGTCCAGTCTCTTTATCTCACAGATGAAGGAAATCATCTGTCATTTCTCCAACTGCATCATTTTTTCTTATTTAGACCTTGATGTATCTCCGCAGCTGCCTTGCGATCGTTCTCAGGTTTGGGGAAGCAGTGTCCCTGGGAAAGAAGGATCCGGTAATTCAAAGCTCTTCCAGTGAGTGGAACCCTAACATATGCACCACTTTGAGTTTCCAGAAAGAAACTCGAAAGCAGTTCCGTCACCACAGCGACTGTGGCGGTCGGCAAGTCCCCAAAGGGCTTCTGGGGGGCTGATGGGGGCATGGCTGCCAGCTGATGCTGATGGGCAGGGACTGTGGCCTCTTGACCTGTGTGGATGGAGCCAGAGCCAGGGAGTAGAAAACGGGAAGGACAAAGCACACCTGTAAGTGTTAAATGTGCCTTCCGTCCATTCGTGCGAACACCGAGCATCTATTGGAATCTAAGTCATTTTGCTGGGGACACAGTGACAGAGCTGTGGCATGCTTGGTCCCCAACCAGTTAACAGATTCAAAATGTTATGCATTTCAGGCAACGTCTGATCAAGTGCCAGTGTTCTGTAGAAATGCAAAGCAAAAAAGTCTTCTGAGATGGACCAGAAGGAACAGCTTCAAGAGAGCAGCTGGCAGTGTGCCGTATCTGCACTGGAGCGAAAGTCACGAGTATTAAGCGCCCACTGTGTGCAGGAAAGAAGCTGCTGGGCGGGTGTTTCCCAAGGACCAAGGGTCGTGTCCCTGACTTTGATGCTCCAGAGCAGTTTGTCATGTTTTATAAAGCCAACTTCAAAACTGTGGCTTGAAGGCTTTTCTTTTGAAAATGTGCTGTTTAGATGACTATATGGCAGCCACGGAAAGGAATAGGAGCTGAGAAGCTATGAGAAGGTGTCAGGGGGAACCGGGATGATTGCAAGGTCATCACGGCCACAGATGGCCTAATGTGAAGGTGTGAAGACAGGTGTTTGAAGACTGTTGGAATGTATATTGACATTTTGAAAAGAAAACTTCCAGGGAGAGTGGGAAGATCAGCATAGCTTCCCCTGCAGAAGCCCTTCTTGGCAGGTGGGAGCCCGTGTGTTTGGGGATCAAAGTCACCAAGGACGGTAGTTTAAAAAAAATACAAATTGGAAAGACAGGTCAGAGTCAAAAGTTCACGGCTTAAAGGCTTTGAGGAAGGACCCTGCTAAGCCTATCTGAATTCTGGAAGTCAGACAAATTGCGTACAGGTGAAGAACTGAAGCCAGACTGAGAGTTACCTGCTGTAAATGCACCAGTGATAGGGAGAGCAGACAATGTGGCTTTAGAGTACTACACAATGCATTTGGGTATCGATGCCTCATTCCAGAGAGGACGACGATGAATGAGTGTGTGCTATTATGGGCCAATGACTAGTAAGATAATTTAAGGGACAAACTAAGGGCCAGAAAAGCAGAGTCTATCTCCAGGGAACCATCGGTTGTTTCTGTATGTCCAGCGCTGTGATGATTTGGAGGCTTTCTGGACCCCAGAAGATGGTGTTCTTAAGGCTAATCCTTTCCTGCTGGTGTAGACCTATTGTGGGTGGTAGGGCCTCTGGATTAAGTTATTTCAGTTGAGGCTGCCCCAGGTGGGTCTTAATCCTCTTACTGGAGTCCTTTATAAGGGGATGAGATCCCTGAAGATCGGGAAAGTGACTGAACTAGAGGAAGGGGTAGCAACAGACAAGATGGAATTCAACAAAGGATTATGAATATTGAATTTCTATGTAATCTTCTATTTCTTAGTTGCTAGGGTATTAGAATAGTTATAAGGAAAGAATTGAAATGGTGGAACTGTAACCCATAGCATCCTTTGAAATTTGTTCTACAGCTACTTGTTAAACAGTAATTTGAAAGCTATACCTTTTTGTGTATATATTGTATTTCACAATAAGGAAATAACTGAAGCTACGGTACTATAAGTCATAAAAACTTTGGAAATGTCCTATATATCTATTTGTTAAATCATACTTAGAAAAATATTGCCCTTTTATATATATATTATATTTCATAATACGGAAATAACTGAAACTGTGGAATAGTAACCTATAATAGTCTTTGAAATTTGCCCTCTAACTACTTGTTAAATTGCACCTGGAAAGTTGTCATTTTTATGTATATATGTTATATTCTGCAATAAAAAGTGAAAAAAAAAAGAGGAGAAACACAGAAATTTGGAGAAAAAGACAGGAGCTGAAAAAGAAAGCCACAGAAGGAGAAGCCATGAGCTGAAAGCAAGGAAACCCGGGAGAGAAGGGAGGGAGCAGCCGAGCGCCATGTGCCTGGCCCTGTGGCAGTGGGGCTGAGGATATCGTTCTGATGGTGCCCTAACATGGACGTTTTCACGGCCTCAGAACTGTACGCTTGTAAGTTAATCAGTCCCCATTGTAGAAGCCAACCCGTTTTATGGCATCTGGATTTCCGCCGCTTTAGCAAACTAAACCAGCATTTCTTCGGTTAACCCAATGCCTTTTCCCAGCGAGAGTCCTCTCCGGGTGGTGCCCTGTAATCCATCCCTGACCAATCAGAGCGCCCCACCATGCTGATTGGTGATTGAACTTGCTCACGTGTCTCAGGCTGGGCCAATCAGAGTCCCCCACTGGAGCTCTGTGCTGGAGCCAGTGGGAAAGGCTGTCATGTCCATGGATGTGGCTAACCCAGTAGGGTGGGAGCCCAAGGGTGCCGCCAGCCAGCTCTCCAGCCAGGCAGGGTGCCCTGAGTGATGGGGGATGGGGCAGAGGAAGGGGGAGGACCCGCGACATCTCTGAGCCCTGCCAGGGAGCAGCTGTGTACACGCTGGACTTTGCATTTATGTGACCTGATGAACTCCCTATTTTGCTTGGGCTAGTTTGACATAATTGCAGTTTAGAAAGAGTCCTGACTAGCAGCTTTTTATTATAATACTTTTTGAAATAGCATTTTAAAGAAATTACAGCTAGCAATTCCCCTGAATAGAAATAAAAGTAGCTCTTACCTCAGGTCATTGAGAGAGGAATGTTCTACACTGCAGACGTACAGAGAAACCTTTGCATTTACACACTCTTTCCCACCCACCCCCATCCAAACACGCTTTACAGGGTGTTAGGAGATGAAATCCCTTTTCCAGGCACTAGGACTTTGTGAAGTGCTCCGGAGTAATCATTTTCTCAATGGTACCTTACCAGTTTGGAACTTCTGAAACGCAGCCTGGCCCACTTTCTTGGGGGTCGTTTTTGAGTTGGCTGAACCAGGCTGAATACTCGTGGGAAGACCTACGAACTTACAAGGCCACTTCAAATGCAAACCACACGATGAGAATACCGTGTGGTGGCAGCCCTTGGCTCTCAGATGAGGATTTGCGGTTGTGCCGCCTGCCTCCCTGATGAGCCAAATGGGGCATTTCCTGAAGAACAAATCCTGACCAGGTTTGTCTCTTCGGGGATCTTCTGGATTCACTGGTGTCCCTGTCGGACCCTAAATTATCTGGTTCCTCTTGGCCCTTCAGCCATACCGAACAGCTCTCCAACTGGCCAGGGCCCAAACAGACACAGACAGGATTCTCTGTGGGCTCAGGCCTCAGTCCTCAGGCCCACTGAGGAGCCTGGATGCTGGAAGTCCCAGCCGCTGACTCGCCAGCCTCTGTTGCCACAGCTGGCCTGGCCATCAGCCAGGGACCCAAGCCCCAGGTCACCCCAAAAGCAGCCATCCTCTTTTCCCACCCCCATCTCTTGCCTCTACAGTTCTGTGGAATCATGGCCCAAGGGGTCCCTGAGACATGGAGCTCTCAGCGAGAATGTGGGCACAGGGGAGGCAGCACCCACCTAGGAGTGGGAGGACCCGATATCGCGGCCAGCTCTGCCAGGGGTGCTGGGGCACCTTGGGCCTGGGCCCCATTCCTCATGTGTGAGAGAAGGTATTGGACGAGGTCAAAGGCATTCAACCTAACCCCCTCCTCGCTTCGGGGGGCCGTGGGGCTGGTGGTGAGTGGGCACCGCTGCCACCGCCGCTTCCACATGGCAGCTCCTTTTCCATCGGAATCACTCACGGTGGGCTCCTTGGCTAACAAATATATTTGAAACCCACCAAAGTGCCTTATCCCTGAAGGTGTTTCCAGTTCTGTGATGCAGTGAATGAGAAAACAAATCGCTAATCCAGAGTGACTCACGCCCTGGAAAGAAAAAAATAAATCTGGAGCAAATCAGTGATCACCTGGTGGGAATGTCCATACCTCTCCTTGAGCATTTAACCACCTCTGCTAAGGCACTTGTTAGAGGGGTAACAAGTGCATGTGACTCCCCCTCATAAATATGTACTAAATAAATAAAATATGAAACAGGGAGATTGTGGAATTTACTTCTCATTTACATTTGAGAGAAAGTTCCTTAGTTTTTGTTTTTGTTTTTTTTTTTAATTAAGTAATTTAAAGGTCCTTGTTTGAAATAAGTACACTTCTATAATAGAAGGTTAAAACTAGCTGGGAGGAATGTTATTTTTGTTTTATTGTGTATTTATGTAGAAACTTTTATTAAAGCACATTGTTATAATTTTCCCAACATTTCAAGGATTAGAAAATTAGAGAAAGTTCAGCAAAGCAGAGTAAAAGTCATAATGCTGCAATTGTTTTGAATTCAAAATTCTAGAAGAGAAATATTTCCACATCCTTCCCTTTCAGAACAGAGAACACTGTCACACATTGTAAGTCAATTCTAACTATTCCCCTGCCCCTCAGTCACTTTAGAAAACATGCAGTACATGAATTCAAAACCTTGAGCATGAAATTTCCATGTCCTAAACGCTTACTACCATTCACATTACTATGTATGCAGTGCTCTAGTTCAGTTTCGGAGAGTTCCTTGCATTCCATGAAGCTGCTAAGCTGCCTCAATTTCCCCAATGAAACGGGAAGCCATCGGCACAAGAAGACTGTGGAGCAAGAAGGTACTTTGGGCCACTTGCTAGGCCAGTTAGTGGAGAGAGACACTCGTGACTCACTCTCCATTCCTAGGCAGCACCCACAGCCGTGTTTGTTTATGACACAATCATATCTGCGGCTTCCAGGCACATGGTCACCCAAGAGGGCCACACCCTGCGGCCTCAGGAAGGGTGCCAGAGCAAGATTCCATCCTGTGTCCTGATTCGTGACCTTTCAGGATCAAGTGTCTTTGACACATACTTTGATGTTCATGTGTTCTCCTTCCCTCATGTGTGCTCCAATCTGTGTTTAGTATTTGATCTCCGGTGGTCTCCTCATTCTTCAGTTAGGCAGCAGGAAGTTAGCGAGTGGAACATTGGTGAACTTCTACCAAGTGCCAGGCATTGTGCTAAAGTTACAAGATGAATAGATATTGTTTCCGCTCTCAAGGACCTTATTGTCTAATGCAGGAGAACAAATAAATAATAACAACACTGCTGCAATCAAAGTACAAACAGCGCTCTCTGGAAGCAAGAGAAAAAAGCCACTCATTTGCTGTTATTTTGGTATTTTGTTTAAAAAATATTTTATCTGAAAAGTATTTTTTTCCTTTAAATTGTGATTTTAAGAGAAAGATCTGCTCTTAAAAAGATGGCTATGTATTGTAGGATTCCTAACATATGTATGGAAACAATAGCTTAAAGGAAGAGGTGGGGAAAATGAAAGTACAGAGTTATAGTTGTTTCTTACACCACGGTGAAGTGGTATAATGCTACCTGAAGGAAGACTGTGACAAATTAAAATTTTTCACAGAGCATAATACTAAAAAACCATAGAGCCATCACTAAATAACAAAACAAGGAAGTACAACTAATAAGCTGATAGTGGAGATGAAATGGAATACTAAAAATACATTCAACAGATCAAAATAACGCAGGAAAAAAAAGGAAAAATGTACAAACAACAGATGGGACAAATTAAAAGCAAATAGATTTTAAACCCAACTGTATCTAAAACTATCTTGACTATAAATGGGCTAAACCTACCTCCAGTTAAATGGCAGAGATTTCCATACTGGACAAATAAAACAGACCCAACTATAAGCTGTTTAACACAAAGGCAAAGGTAGGTTGAAGGGAAAATAGTGGGAAAAGAAAAAAGATATACCATGGAAACACTAAGCATAGGGTAGCTGGAATGGTGTTACAGCCAGAGCTGCTATAACAAACAGCACACACTCACTGGCTTAAACAACAAATTTATTGTCTTGGGCTTTGGGGCTATTGGCAGGGCTCACTCTCTCTCAGGGTCTGTAGTGTCCTAGCAACCCTCCAGCACATGACAAACTCTCTGTCTCCTTGTGTCTCTTCCTTCTGGCTTCTACTGACTTCTGACTTCTATTGACTGACTGTCTATGAATTTCTTTTGCTTTCAGACTCTCCAGTCATATGGACTAAAGCCCACCCCGAATCCATTTGGCCTCACCTAAATAGGATCATTGAAGATTTATTCACAAATGAGTTCATACCTTAACAAATAGTAACAGCTTCAAAGGTCCTTTTTATGAATGGGTTCACACCCACAGGACCAGGAGTTAGGACTTGAATGTGTCTTTATGGGGGACATGAATTAACCCCCAACAAATGGCCATATTAGTATCAGACAAAGTGAACTTAAGAACAAGAAATATTGCCAGGTAGAGAGATCTCAGGATGAAAGGAGAATGAATTCCTTTTTCAAAAGAACTATCATTCCTAAATGATAGACAGAGAGAAATTTATAGCTTTAAATGCTTATGTAAGAAAAGAATTACAGTGCTTCAAAAATACATAAAGGAAAAGCTGACAAACCTGAAAGGAGAAATAGGCAAATCTGCAATTATGGTTGGAGATTTAAATGCTCCTCTCTCAGAAATTGATAGAACACGTAGACAAAAAATTAGTAAGAATATATCCCTTCCTCAGGAGCAATGCTATCAACCACTATCCACCAACATGCCTTATTAACCTTTATGAACATCTCACCCAACAACAAGCAAAATACACGTTCTTTTCAGGTGCTCATGGGACAGTCACCAAGATATGCGATATTCTGGACCATAAAACAAGTCTCAATAAATGTAAAGGATTCAAGTCATGCAATGTATGTTCTTTGATCACAAAGGAATTAAACTAGAAATCAATAACAGAAAGGTCTATGGACAATCCTCAAATATTTGTAAATTAAACAACATACTTCTAAATAACTCATGGATCAAATAAGAATCACAATGGAAATTAGAAAATATTGTTAATGCAACATGTGGTGGTTTGAAGCTGTATGTACCCCAGAAAAACATGATCTTAAAGTTAACCCATCCCTGTGGGTGTGCACCCCTTGTAAGCAGCACCTTTTGATGAGGTGACTTCAGCTAAGGTATGTGTGGCCCAGCCCAGTCGGGAAGGGTTGTAATCCTATCACTAGAGTCCTTTATAAGCAGAATGAATTCAGACAAGAGAGATAGAAAGCAACAGGAAACAAGAAGCTGAAACGGAACCCAAGAGAGAAGGAAGAGACCAGAAAATCTGCTGTGTGCCAGAGGAACCAAGGATCGCCGGCAGCCAGCCCCCGAACCCCACAGTCCACAGGGAGAAAGCATCGCCTTGATGACGCCTTGATTTGAACTTTCTCTTAGCCCCAAAACCACGAGTAAATAAATTCCCATTATTTAAGCTGTCTCATTTCATGTTATTTGTTTAAGCAGCCTAGGAAACTAAGACAGAATGAAAATGAAATCACAATTATATCTGAATTTGTGGGACAAAACTAGAGAAAAATTTATGTCTTCAAATGCTCATATAAGCAAAAAGCAAGGATCTCAAATTAGTTATCTAAGCTTGCAAGCTAAGAAATTGGTAAAACAACAGCAAATTAAACATAAAGTAAGAAGAAGGAAGGAAACAATTCAGATAAGGGCAATGAAACATAAAACAGTAAAGGAATGGAAAAATCAAAATCCAAAACCAAGTTCTTTGAAAAAAATCAGACAAATTGCTAAGTCACCATGAAAAAAAAAAAGAAAGAGAAAAGAAAAGGACAAAAGAGAGAAGACATAAATTATCAATATCAAGAATTTTAAGACAGCATCACTGTAGATCCTATAGATATTAAAATAATAATAAGGGGATATTATGAACAATTTTCATCTGGCAAATCCCACCTAATGCATCAATTAATGGATCTCATAAAATACTTTTGCTTACAGAGCATTTTTATTGTTTGGCCTCTATTCCACAAGGGCAGGGATTTTTATGTGTTTTGCCACTAATATAACCCTAATACTTGGAAAAATTCCTGGAAGATAGTAAGTACTCAATAAATATTATAGTACTAATGAATAACCTAGGAGTACTTTAATGATAATTTTCTATACCAGACTGATTGTTCGGTTGAGGCATTAGCACAGATCCTTTAACTTGGCTGCAAACAGCCAGTCTGAAGAATACCTACTCTTAGACATACTCTTTTCTGTCTAAAAATAGGAATAATAATCACCATTAGTTTAATAAGTCCATTTCATTTAACTTTCTCTCCATTCACAATGGCTCATTTCAACCACCATTTAAAAAATTGAAGCAGAGAACAGTTGGAGAAGCCGAGGACAGAAGTTGGGTACCAACGCATCTGCTTTCAGGAAGGAGTCATGTGGCATCGTCATTGTGGGGTGCTACAGGCTACTGCACTGTTGTTTGCCATCATGGGGGTGCTACAGGCTACTGCATGCTTGTTCTCCTTCCTTGCCAGTCCCTCTCCGGAGTGCCACACCTCAAACTCGCAGGCAGTGTGGCTGGAGGGCCTTGCCTGAGAAGTCCATATCTGCCTGGAGCACTGTTTGGCTGGATTTGTTTTCTGCTTTAATTTAGTTTTGTTTTACTTTCACTTACTTTGCATTTCACAAAGAAAGCAGGTGGAAGGGCGCAGAGAGCAGAAGAGACGACATCAACATGGATGCCTTGAGACCTTAATGTTCAGGGACAAAAGGGCCTGGTGAAGCTTAAGTAGCCACGCGTGTTTCCCAAATTGAGTTTGAGGGAGAATTTACTCATCAGGGGATTTCGGGCAGAGGGAGTAACGTAACACTCACTATGGAGTTTGTGCAAAGGGCCAGGGTCGAGTAAGGCTGAGTTTTGCTTCATGATGTTCATCGTCTTCTGGGGGACTGCCCTCTCCCCACCCTGTTGTGGTAGATTGGATGACTTATGTGCCCCAACATGGGCATGTTCTTAATCTTAATCCGTGCTCCTGGATCTTCAGGGCCTCTTGAAGGTGTAATTTTTAGTAAAGGTGTGACCCAACTGAATGAGGGGAGCCAGAAGTCAGAGGAGGTCACAGGTAGAAGCCAGAAGTCAGCGGAAACCAGAAGAGCTGACACAGGAGAGAGAGGTGGCCGTGTGACGGGGGCAGGGATGCCAACCCGGGAACTCCAAGGACTGCGGCATGCCAGCGCCGGAACACTAGAAACTCGGAGGAAACACGGCCTGCCGGTACTTTGATGTTGGACTTTTAACCTCAAAACTGTGAGACCATAAATTGCCATTGTTTAAGTGAACCCATCACTTGACATTTGTCACAGCCCTCTGGCAAACTAAGGCACCTGCCAGTCCCACTTGCTATCGTCCCCGAGTCTGCACACACCTTTCCTTCTCCCAGGCGTGACTCCCCTCCCTTTCAACTCCGGTTTGCTTGGCAAATTTCTCTTGGTTCCTCAAGACTCTACTCAGATGTCTCTTCCACTGGGAAGCCATCCTAAACCCCACCACCACCACCACACACACAAGCACAGCGTGGGGCCTTCCCCTGTGTTCCCCTAACCTTGTGCAAATGCCTCCGTTTTCCTCTTGCACTGCTGCCTTTTTGTATGGTCTTCCCCAGTAGACAGTAGGGCAAGAGGTGAGTCATATTCATTTTGAATCCACACCTGCTAGGACAGTTCCTGATTGGCTGGGCTCAGTCACCTTCTAAAATCATTGGTTGACTTTCACTCTATCAGGTGATAGAGGCACGAACCCAGCAGTGGGAGATGGGGTGAGAGGTGAAGGAGGAAGGAGAAGGCAGGAAGAGACTGTGCCTGGGAGGCCTTGAGGAATGAGGAGTCTCTCCAGGTGTGGACAGGTAAAGGGGCGTACCAGACAGATGGAATGCCAGAGCAGAGGCACAGGGGCACGGCCCGTGGGGTCCAGCATGGCAGGGTCACAGAGTGGGGGGACACAGGCAGCAAGTGAGGTCCACGTGGACCCTGAAAGCCAGGGAGGAGGATGAGTTTTGTTCTGCAGGTGTTCGGCTGTGAGGAGCCACTGAGTTTGGAGAGACAGACCAGGTCTCTGATTCAGCAAGCTCATTCCGGCAGCTAAGAGGAGGACATCCTGGGCTTCGGGATGTCAAATCCCCTCTGGACTATTGTTCTCAGTCTCCCTTTCATTCTTCTCACTCTAGAAAATGTGGTGGTCAGCTGCTACCGGTATTTCTCACCCAGGGATGGCGATTCCCCCTAGTGTTTCTACACAAAGTCAAACAAATGATTGTTCTTCAAAAGTCAACACTATAGAGACTTGATCAGAATCCTGTCTTGTCTCCATTCTTTGCGTTTCTTGTCCCCCCAATTCTCACTCCCCCTTTCAGGTCCAGGTTCGATCTGCCCCGCAGGCCGGGATGGGTGGCACCCGAACAGGGACCTGAACACGGTAAAAGCAGTGAAGAACGCTGAACTGGAAGCCGGCATAGGGATTGCAGAATAGAGGACGCCGCGAGGGAGCCTGCCTCGCCGCCAGAGCCTCGTTTCAGACTCATTCAAAATCTGCCCAACTGGTGCGTACGTGGCCGCCTCGCAGCGCCTCGGCACAGAGTGAGTGAGAGCAAGGAGACTCTTCCAGACTCTGACTGCATTTGTGCCAGCGGGAGACAGAGGAGCAGGTTAATGCCCCAGGAAGCTGGGTTCCCAGTCATTTTGATTTTTAAAAATACTGCATTCAGGCCCCTGCTGGAGCAGCCTCGCGCACTTAGGAGTAGGAAGGAGACGGGCGCCCGGCAGCCCGTGGGCCCGCTCGGCGGAGCAAGTGGAGCGGGCGGCAGACGCCCGGGGATGCCGAGGCTTCGGGCGGGATCTGCCCAGACTTCCAGGCCACCGCCACCAGGCCCGCACCGCCTGCGCCACTGGAGCCCAGCGGAGGAGACACCGCCGCCGCCTGCACCGGGACCTGAGCCCGTGGCGCCGGAGGTGAGTGGGCGCTCGCTGCCCCAGCACCCCCGAGGCTTTCAGGTGGTCGCTGCCGCCACCAGGCCTGCACCGCCTGCACCGCAGGAGCCCAGCAGAGGAGCCGCCGCCGCCGCCGCCTGCACCGGGACCTGAGCCCGTGGCGCGAGAGGTGAGTGGGTGCTAGCCGCCCCAGCGCCCCCGAGGCTTTCAGGTGGTCACTGCCACCACCAGGCCTGCACCGCCTGCGCCGCTGGAGCCCCACGGAGGATCCGCCGCCGCCGCGGCCACCAGGGACGGAGCCCAGAGCAGCTGGCAACTACCCAAGAACTATATGAAACAGAGTTTTCGGGGTGTCCAGTAACCAGCCACACATTGGATGCAGGTTTGGAATTCGGGGAAAAGCCGAGATCGCAGCGAACATTGAAAACTCCATACACTCCCAATGAGACCCGGGCCTCACTAGACTGGGAAAATCTGACTAGGGTCGACCATATCTGAGGAGACCCATTCACAAAAAGGCTACATAGAGCAGAGCAAGAAACAGAAAAAACAAGAGGGGAAAAATTTTGATCAACTAAATAGAACCTAAGTTAG
>PVKY010006579.1:0-15811 GCA_004027775.1 Bradypus variegatus
TAAGTAACTCTTAAGTGCCTATAAATCACCAGTTCTGTTCCACCAATGAACTGAAACCTCTGGTTTGTTGCTAAGGAATTTTTATTTCTGCTTTAGTATAATGGAATTACGCTCTGCATAAAAAGAGAACTCAAAGTCTATAAATGGTATGCTGTTTCAATCTCTGAGGAACTTGAGTTTCAAAAAGTAAATGATATATATTGCCCCTGAACAGTCCTTTAATAAAAGTCATATGTTCAAAAGATTAAATGCTGTGGAACAGCATTTCCCTTGGAACTGCTCGGATGGAAAATTGGCCATGATATCTCTCGGCAATTAGTACAAGCCCGGTTTCTTTCTGCCATGTCTAAACAAAGCCTGGGCTCCCTATCGACGGGCAATAAATGCCATTTATGCAGAACAAATAGCATTTATTGGATCTTTCCAGGCAGCAGTTGCCCATATGAGTGACAGTGTGAGGAAGTTAAAGTTACTGGAATTTATTTTTGTTCTGGACCCCACCCCATTTAAGTTAACTGTTCCACTGCTTTCTTTGCATTTTTGACAGTTTAGTCAAATACGTACTAATCTTGTATGGACTCAACTGTATTAAGTAATGCATTTTACAAGACATAACTAGAGCAGACACCAGCAGCGGCAGTTTCACACGTGTTTACTGTTTCAGCTAAAACAAAGCAGCCTTTTGATCTCAGCAGGAGCCAGTGCTCAAGACTATTGGAAACAGTTTTAAAAGTTCAAGTCTGCAGCAGTTCTTCTTAGGAACTATTCTTTCAAGATGGAATGGTTCAGTTTGCGTTTCTCAAATAAGTTGCCAGAGAAGTGTCAGTCTCTCCAACAGACAGGATAATGAGGCACTAATTATTAGAAGGCTAAGTTTTCAAATATCCAGATTGCCTGGACTTTTTCCCCTTTGGATTGAAATATTTTCTTCACTGGGAAAATGCAACAGTAACACAGAGGACTCTCAACCAGATGGTAAAATTTGCTAGTTGAACAATTTATCAAGGGGATAAATCAATAACATCAACAAGAACATGACAACTGAATTTCTCTCCATCTTGAATTTGTTTTTTTTAGTTCGAAAAAAAACTTGCAAGTAAAATTGAGAAAAACCTCCAAATGGCGCCACACACCTTTATCACCTACTGAGATATGTCAAGCCTGTAGAATATCAAAACCATGCTTCGTGAGTCTTAAATCGTTAGTGTTTGAACTAGTAAACGACCACTAGGCTATGGCTTAAACACAATAGACATTCAACTAAATTTTATACACGTTAAATTTTAACAGTCAGATTTTAGAATAATTATTTTATATTTAAACAAAGTAGATGATAACTTTTAAAATAGAGCACTAGAAGAACAGAATTAGTAGGTAAATGTTTGACAATGGGTTATAATCACAGACTTACTTGGTTTAACACAAAAGGAGTTTTGCATATGAAAATTCCCAAAACACCAGTGAGGGCCACGATTTGCTAGAATGGAGATTTGGATATTTGGGGCCTGATTTACAAAGCACCATTTAAGAGAATTTTGCCTTTCAAATTGATTTTTTAAGAAGAAATCGAGACTTTTTTTCTTAAGGCCTATGTGTAAAGAAAAAACAAAAAGGTTCCTAGCTTTAGTCTTTATATATTTTAAAAATTACGTATGTGGTTGTAAGGAAAGTTGTATCATTTATAGGAACGCCGCTGAGCAAGTGCTTCATGTCGGCATCTGGCTTAAAGTTATATTTATGTTGTTTCCAATGAGAGATAATTTTAAAAACTAAAATTTGCTTGTCAGGAAAAACAAAGTTCTAATGCCTAATGTTAGAACCTCATGAAATGTGCCTCTGACATAAGTTTTTAAAAATTTTCTCAGTCATATGAAACCACAAAATGACAATTGGTTTTGCCGACTGTTCTAGTAAGAGAAAAAAAATCTAATTAGACAGTTAAATTATTTTGTGCTAAAAACATCTTTAAAAATCAACAATCCCAATTTCAAAAAGAACGTAACTTTAAGAAAAACATGTCTGCTATTCTAATCTGCTTTATGGAAAGTGCAGAAAAATCCTATCTACATGTCGAGTTCCGAGTAAAAAAGAAAACCCCACCTACAGAAATTGTGACCGTATATTGCCAAATCATTGCCATGTTCTCGTTCTTGATATTGGGCCCGAATACAAAATTCATCAAGAGGCGGGCCTCGCCAGACAGGTGAGGGACGTTCAAACTCCCCCTAGTTATCATGGCAGAAGATGTGGAAAAATCGCTCTTCCAGGACTAGCCTCGTGGCTATAAAACGCCTGTAAATGGCCTTTTGGAGCTGTGGGCTGTGTCATTTCAAGGCATGCAAACCTCTTTTGTGTATCTTGCCATTAGACTTCTGCTTAGGAAACGTGAAACCTTCCCCCATCACAAACCATAGACCTTGCTCCATTGTGTTTACACTGAGCCTCCCACCGAATCCAAATCATCCGAAGACAGGCCCTGTAAGATAAGGGCGGTACACATTTGTTGACTCGGTTTCCCTCATGGTGCCCTGCCCCCCTCTTGAGGGAAGCAGCCTGTGCTCCTACTAGCATTACACCCTTCGGGATCACCATGTTGGGAGAAGGAGAAAGACAACGAGCAAGAAACCATCAGAACGGACAAGGTGACCCCGTTTTGCCTTATTGGCAGGGACACACTGCCTGAGTCTGCCTGCAGGTGCTGGCCAGCCTTCGGGGGGCCCAGACCACCTCCACCCCTGGGTCCAGTGCAATTAGCCGGGAGCCGCAGCTGGCATCCACCAAATTCCGCTCCCCGAGCAACTTCAGGGTGGCATGTGCCCAAAACGCCAACCCCTAAACACTTTGTCCTCAACAGTGCATGGCTGGGAGGCGGAAGGAGCATACGAGGTACACTCCCACGCCTTCCCCACGCTGTGCCAGAGTCCTCCTCCAGCACCCTTGCCTTCCACCCCTTCCTGCTCCTAGACCCCCCTGTGGGAGCCAGGCAGCCAGCTCCATCTGCGGGGGCCGGAGCCAGCGTCGTTTCTGTCCCGCACCACCCACTCCTCCCCTCATCGGACGGCTCAGACCACCCACCCGAGTTGGCGGCGTGGGAGTCTAATGGGTCTGCACCCAGCCTGTGTGACCCGGCACGTTCTGTCTCAACGGCGCAGGGGGCACACAGGGAAAAGCTCATGGGTGGGGAAAGAGCCCCCAAGAGCGCTTCTGGTGACCAGTCGAACGCTCCTAGGAAGCAACTTAAATAACAGTATTTTGGAAAAACGAGGAGGTGGCGTGGCACATTGCCACAAATGCTTTTACGAAGAAAAGTGTTTGTCCTACCCTCTCATCGTATATGGCTGTTCCAAAATGACAAAAGGGGTAACACCAAAAATAGGATTTCAAAGGAAGAAGAGCAAAAGAGCTGATTACTCATCCTTACTATATCTCAAACTATAGTTTGTTTTTTGTGAAGAAAGCATTCAGATGTCTTAATATTCTTCTCTTAATAAAACGAACGTACTCATGTTCCTGTGGTTTAAAGTGGGAAGGAAGTGTGTGTGTGGAGGGGGAGGGGGACAGCCACCTCATTTTCCCGGCTGTGTTGCTAAGCAACACAGAAGGAGAAATGGAAGTAGCTACTGTTTTCCAATTTGCAATAAAAAGAGTTAATTTATTCTTTGACGAATCTTCTTTTAGCACATGCCATCTTCCACTTATTTTGGTATTTCCTGCGTTGGACTGTAGCCAAGCATTTGAGAAGAACATTAAGCAAATTTGAAACAGAATCCGTTTCTGGGGGTCTTCTCAGCCATTTTTACTGCGGGAGAGCTATCGGATCCAGTTGCCTTCACACCAAGATGAAAGCTCCTCTCTCTCTGTCAGAAACAACCTCCAAAGCTAAAGCAGCTGGGCACGTCTCCACGTACCCACTCAGGACAGGGAAGGACCATGTTCGGTTCTGGCCTCAACTCAAAAGCATGGACCCAGAACCATCTTTGAATGTAACTGGCGCCCTCCCGGCTCACAACATGTGCTGAATAAATGTTTTCAGATGATGATAAACCCTTTGTCCCGCTAAAACAAATGGAAATTGTTTTCCCTGTCAAGCATGGGGTTTGCACTGGTAGTTTAAATGGCAACATAAAGTATCTATATGAAAACCATATCTCATAGTCCTTTCCCAAGTGCTGGACATGTTAATTATATAGGCCAATGGCCTCAGCTGCTGGGAGCTGCATGGAAATTTTCTGCCTCAGTTGGAGAAATCATCAAGAGACAGAGAATACAGAAGACCACAGAAGCAAATTCTCGCCTCATTCTGCCAAGAAATGGGCAATTGGGCCAAGGGCTTTGTATCACCAAGCTGGGGTCCCCATGATAAGCCAAGGGGACAGAGGCAAAGCTCCACAGAGGGGTTTTCCAGCCCTTCTTTAATCTCAACAACTAGGCATGAGCTACTTCAGTAAATCCTGAATCCGAGTTTGATTAGCTCAATGTTGAAGAGAGATTTGCAGACTAGGTGTAATCTCCAAAGACTATGGTTCAAGAGAAAGAATGTTCCGTGAAGAGGGCCTTGTGTGTCAGAGGGCAGGGGCCTGGCTGGGCGACATTTATCAGGAAACACACACACCAGCCCTTCCCTGGCTCAAGGGCAGGCCTGAAGGAGATGAAGGGAATCTGGCCGTATTCTCTGAGTAGCTCACTACCGACTCCTGTACTTTAAAATGCCAAATGAGACTGTGGCCAAGAAGACAACCAGAGTGAAACTCTGCAGAGGGAGTGGGAATAGCATTAGTGTGGCTTCCACCTGGAAAAAGCCTCTGTCTTGTCTTTGTTTTTCTCCCCGACTGAGGGCCAGAGGGGATGACAGACGTATCTGAGCTAGAGCAGCCACTAGCTGGTGGAGCTGGTGCCAAATCTCAGGCCTCCTCGAGTCAAAACAAGCTGAACCTGAAGCCAGGCGCATCGGTGGAGGAAGCAAATAAAACCTGATATTTGGTACAGAGGCTCCAAAGTGGGAGGCCTTTTCAGGTGGCCGTGAGCTGTGCCAGCTCCGCCTGGGCAGGGGCTTGGCGAGACGGGCTTCCATCCTGGACGCGGCATAAACGTACGGAACTTGGGAGTTTTGTTTTAAAACCAATAACCCAAGAAACCACACTAAACAGTCCGGTGTTTGAAATCAGTGGCCTTCAGGGGGCCCTTGCTAATTAAAACGCTCAGTGAGCAACGTCGTCAAACCCCACCGCGCTTCTGGAAGCTGGGCAAGGAAGGGCCGCCCACTTCCTCCTTCCCCTCCCCTCCTCACTCCTTTCATTCTTGCCCTAGAATTTCTGGAAAAGACCAACAGCGCTCGTGAAGAGCAGCCCTTCTTCAGTCCTGGAGGAAGAGCTGTCGCCCGCTTCAGCGTGGAGAAGCTAACACATTTCCAGAAACGTCTCCACTTTGCTGTCTAAGCTCAGCCACTTCTCACTACACAAGAGGTGAGAAGTGAAGTGCAAGTGGTGACAAAGCGAAGGGCCCAACGTGGCTTCATTCACAAAAATACCAGCTCCACGGATCCCAGCAGCTCCGGGTCACTATCCTCACCCTCAGCAACTGCCCCCGCCCCAGGGCCTGCCCGTTTCCTCGGCTGGCCGAGGGGCAGCCCCGGCAGCCAATCCAACACATTACAACTAAGGAAGCTCGCAAAGGGGAGCCTCTGATGTACACTCTCCTCCGAGTTAAGGCCTGGACATGCTTACAGAGCAATCAAAAGCCCCAAGTTCCAGCTCAGAGGAGCCACGGTGAGCACAAGTGACCGGCCGTGGGTCACCTCCTGGGCTGGACTGGGGATCCCCTGGCTGAGAGAGGGCACGTGCTGCCATGTGTTCCCCGGACACGACCTCGGACAGGCCGTGGGCAGCAGCTGGCCGCTTTCCTTACCCTCTGCTTCCGCAGGCTTCCCGGGCTGGTGGGCGATGGGCTTGGAGACTTTCCCGAGCGGGGAGTAGAGAGCTGGCTACCGGGGGTGCCGTTAACTGGAAGGACAAAGAATCACAGAGAGACAAAGCAGCATGTTAAAGAAATAAACAATTCTGGAGGGATGTGGGCTAAAATTCCAGGTACTTTATTATGCGTAGTCATGAAAAAAAAATGCCTTGGGGAATAACCTCCTTTATAAATTCACAGTTTTGTTAACCCTGTGTTCAATATAGCAGCAGCTCACAGAATAATTTTTTAAATGTACTCCTCACGACTTTCCCCATGGATCTGCTAATGATGACTTTGTGCCAAGAGATCTTTGCGCCTGAGATCTTTTCAACGGGCTTCAGCCTCATTCTTTAGTTTAGGTTCCCAGTACCACCCGGTAAGAATGAAAAATAACACCGCTCGCCAGCGATATGCTCAGCGCCTTGTTACAATAGCTCATCGCATTTTAAAATTAATAACTCTCCCTGCCCTATCTACCCCCCATCGCCCGGCTCAGATGGACCTGCCCTGAACAAGACAAAGTAATTGGCCACAGATGCTCAGCAACTCCTCAGTTTGTCTTCGCCGCGACTGAAAAGAAAGGCTGCTTTCCAACAAGTTTAAATCACTGGCACACTACCCAACGCCGGGCTTTTATACGGCATTATCACGAAACCGAACCAAAGCCCGGAACCCAAGAGGCAGTTCCTTCCTGTGAGCACCACTGCCCGCAAGAACGGACTGAAGCACTTAGAGACCCGCTTTTAGAAAGAGACATCAGGCTGCCGCGCTAACACCTGTGCAAATGACAGCGGTCCAGTCTGACAGTCACGGAGCAGACTCGGCAGTGAGGCGCATGCATCCTCAAGGGGGCGGAACAGACATTTCCACGGGGACAGCGAGCTGGCGTGGAACTTACCTTCTATGAGTTCTAACATGGACACAGTCTTAGTGCTTAACCTGACAATGGCAAGAGGCAGGATCCCTGCTGAGCCCGAGCCGAGCCGGTGGCCGGGAGCGGGGATTAGCTGAGCCGGTGGCCGGGAGCGGGGATTAGCTGAGCCGGTGGCTGCCAGGAGCAGGGATTAGCTGAGCCGGTGGCTGCCGGGAGCGGGGATTAGCCGGGCTGGCTGGGGCTGTGGAGCGACAGCTGCCTCCGTGCGCAGGGCTGACGTCTGCAAGCAGCAGTGGGAGGCGCGGGCTCCGTCTCGGCTGCATCAGAGGTGTCACTGCAGCCTCGTGCCAAGGCGGAGCCCCCTCCCGGCCCCACGCCCGCCCCCGCCACTGCCAACCGAGCCCGGAAACCCGAGCCAGCCCCACACTTGGCACTGAATCACAGAAAGCGCCTCTGGGGCCACAGTCCCGGTGACTCATCTGAAAATCAAACAATCGCTCTTCGAAAGCCCGGTCACCACCGGGAAAAGGGCACAGCCTCACGCGATTCAGGGGCGAGGGGCGAGGGTGACTGACGTCTCACACAAAGGGGTTTTCACCAACACTCAGGGCCCCATGTTGTCCTCTTCCTCCAAAATAATGTCATTCAGCTCTTGTCGGGGGTTTTGCCTTTGAAATGTATTTGGTGACGTCTTTTGAAAACTAAAAGGGAAGGGAGGGCCCCTGCGGGCAGAGTGGAGAGGGCACCGCAGGCTGGACACTCGGGGCTGCCCAAGGAGCTGAGACCAGGCCTTGGGTTCCGGGTTCCGGAGGAGCGAGGGCTCAAGGACGTGTGGGCAGGCTGACAGCTACACGTGGGTATGGGAAGAGCTACCCTCCTGGTTGGTGGAAAACAGGTTTTATGAATGTAAGCATGTTTTCCTTGACCACGTCCAACTCCATTTTAGGACGTCCCTAAAGGTACACAGCTTGGGAGGAAGGAGGCAAAAATGAGCCAAGAGGGAAGCAAACAGTGTTCACACCTTTCACTTTGGGGCCCTCTAATCTCACCAAGTTAAGGGACAATAAAGAAAGAGAGAAAACAGACTCCCAGGAAAACAGCCTTAAGAAGGCCTTGCTTAAAAACAAAACAAAACATAATAAAACAACCACATCACAAAACTTGCATTTAGGAGGCCCCTGTTATGGGTGATACATGAAGCAGGTATCAGTGGTTCATAATAACGAATTTGTGTTTATTCCACAAATATTTAGAGAACGCTTGTTGGTCTCAGTGCTGGGGACAGTCCGCAGGGGACTCGGCAGGTGCAGTTAATTCCAACAGGAAGAGCATTTCAGCTTATTGATCACTTATTTCCTGTGGAGCAGTTATTGCACTCGGAACCACATGTACGTGTTATAGATCGATTGATGACAGACAGATAGATGATGGAATGATAACAGACAGACAGTAGGCAGGTAGACAGATGATAGATGATTGCTATATAGATGATGGATCGATTGATAGATGATAGATGATTGATAGATGATAAATAGATGGTAAACGTGCCTACATACATATGTACAGGTGTGAACGTATATATGTATCTCACTAAACCCACACAATAACCTATGGAGTTGGCAGTATTAGTGCCCCAGTTTTACAGAAGGGGAAACTGAGGCATAAAGATGCTAAGCAACATGACCAGCGAATACAGGGCAGAGCCGGAAGTTTTCCCTCGGTAATCCAGAACCTGCATTTGCCTCCCCCTCCCTAACTGCGCCAGCCTTCCAGCTACAAGGACACCCGGTAACTGGCAACCACAGTGAAGTATCTTGTGGGGCTGGGCTGGGTGCTGGTCTTGGAACCCCATGACCTGTGGGGTGCAGGTGGGCCCACGCCCACAGGGAGGCTAGTGGGGCCAGAAGCCAGGAGTTGGCAGGAGCCGGAGGGGAGCCCAGCAGGGCTCAAGGAAGGGGGCCTCCTGCTTCCACGGCCGGGCACGGAGGCGGCTGGGTGGCGCCTTCTAAAGACCGAGATGAGTTCACGTGGCCGGTCCGTGGGGCTGGGGTGGGTGGGGAGCGCGTTATGGATGGGATGGAGGAGAAGCAGGTGCCGAACTGTGCAGGACTGAAAACTCATGCCACAGAATCTGGTTTTTGTCCAATGGGCAACAAGAAGCACTGAACGATTTGGGGCAGGGACCACGGCATCAGCTCTGCATTTTTAAAAGCCCCCCACTGCCCCGGTCAAGAATGGATTAAAGGGGGGCAGTACTGGGCAAAGGGGTAGTGCCAGGAGCATGTGGAAGCAGGTGAAGGATGGCACATCTGGGGGACCTCTGGTCGGTGAAGACGCTGCAGCCAGGCCCAGGTTGGCGGAGGCCAAGGAAGCACCCAGAGCAACTGATTTGCATGGTAAAGCCCCCAGGACTTGGGACCCAGCTGATGGAAGAGGATGGGAGGGGGCGGGTTTGGAAGGGCACCTCCTGAGCCTGGGTGTGCCGAATGGAAGCATCTCAGGGGTCATCCATTCTGCAATGTGGGCTGCTGTCAGCTTTCCTGGTTTAGAAGAGGAGATGGAGGGTCAGAGAAGTAACCTGTCCAAAGACAGCTGGAAGGTGGCGGAGCTAGAATGGGCTCTCATTTCTTACTCAAAAAACTGTGCATTTTTCCCACGAGTGGCCTGACGTGGCAGCTCACAGCACCCCCCGCTCTCCTGTACCCCGTCTGCAGGGCTAAAGACATCTAGGTTTCTCTCTTTCCCACTGGGGTACTCGAACCCTCCACCTTTATTGAAAGCCCCTGGCTTCAAGGCTTCCGCTGTGCTGCCAAATGCTGGGAAAGATGACACTGCGGTATCGGACCGGTCATGCACCAGCAGACACTGTGGAGCGCCTGCCCGGCAGACGGGCACGACCTGCATTCTCGGGGACAGAATTCTGTTCAGATTGCTTCTCGGCGCCCCCAAGCACCAGGAGCTCTTTACAGCAGCTCTCGGTGTGCTGAAGGATCATGCACCTGACTGCTGAAATCCCCGCTGGAATAACTGATTTCATAAGTAAGTTTGACACCTTTATTGAGTTCACTTGTATTTATTCTACAGTAACAGAAGTCTCTGACTGCCAGTAAGAGGGCTTTGTTGCTTATTTAATAAAACTTATTAAAATACAATTAAATGGCATGATTTTATAGAGATCCTTATTAAATTATTCTTTATTTTGAATGGGAAAAATTCAACTTACTATGGTTGCCCTTAAAAAGCAAGAAGGCATAACACTTCATTATTTCTACCTGGAGTCACACAATTAGTGGGACTTACTAAAGTTCTCACCAGGACCCCTGCCTCACACCCAGTCCTGGTTCCCTGCACTCACGCCTGTTGCGTATTTTCCTGACATCCTGGATTCCCTTGCTCTCCTTATTACCTCCTAAATGAAACGTGCCAAACCCCAGGGTGGCTTATCCACAGAGTCTGTGAGGGTCAGTGCTCTAACTGGCCGCCAAGGGGCTATGGAAGAGGTGGGGGCGCAGAGCAGACTCTCCCATGCTGGCCCCACCTCCTCTCTGTCCACCGAGCCATCCGTCGCCTCGATGCCCAGCGTGGACCTGCCTCCAGCCCAGTGCTGGGCGATGTGCCTCAGGAAGGTCCCGGCTCCACCGCCCGTCCCCGCCGCCGGCCGCCGGCCTCCACCTCCCCCAGTGGGAGCAGGGCATCCAGAGCCCCACATGCCAACCGACAGAACCGCGGCGCAGGTCTACTCTGCACTAGACTGTCTATGGGTCCTTGTCCCCGAGGAGCATACACGTGAACCTGGAAGTTACTAAGAAAATTCTAGACTCTGGAAATACTTGCTTCAATTTTACTAATGCATGGCTCCTTTGAAATGACTTCAGGCTCGTACGTCTGTTAATTTAGCAACCTCTTTGTGGACATAAAGGAAGGGTCCTACAGTCTGAGAGGGAGGGGTGTCTGGCAGAGGGGTGGGGAGAGCGCAAAGGCACAGGAGGGTCCCAAAGACGGGGTACACGGTGCACAAAGGTGAGGGGGAAAGGAGTCCAAGGTGATTTTGGGGTAAAAGGAAAAGAAAAGGTCCTAAGACTTGTGACTTAGAGCTATGAACGGGCATCAGCTGGGTTCCCAACCGGACTGAGGTTACTGCAGGGAGGTGGGTGCTGTGGGCAGGGGCCCTGGGGACCGTGGACGCTACAGCCCCTCTGACCCCCCTAACGCGCCACTGCAGGACATCTCCCCTCAGGGTCAGCCTGGGGGTCACCCGGGGCAGCCCTATTCCCAGAGAAGGCCCCACTGCCCATGGCGTCGTGAGGACCTCTTTTACGTTCTCATATCCCCTGACTCTGTCAGGACCATTATGGTCACCTCTCTCCATCTAGAACCCTCTGCCCCTTTGATCTCCGTCACTGCCCTCATCTGCTCTTTGGATTGCAGCTCCCTGAGATGGCTTCGCCCTCATCCTTCCTTTACAACTCCCTGGCCAGGGAGCTGGGGTGGGGGCCATCTAACATGTCTGTTATTTAGAGCACCACGATACACCAGGGTCCCCCAAATATCCACTGTCAACTCAAATCTTGTGACTTAAACAGTTCCCTGTTCCTAACAGCTGGTGACGTCCTGTGGTGGCTCACCCTCTACCTGTACAGGACAGAGCCCTTCACCTGCGGCTCCTCCCCTGACACACCCGAGCCTTACCTCTCCCCAGGGCCTCTCCTCCACCCAGTTCATTAGCTGGTGCCTTTTCCCTTTGGAAGTCTCCCCCAAATGTGTCTGCTCCATTCCCATCACTGCCACGAATTCTGCCTGGGCGATTTCTTTCCAGGCAGACCGCCGTGGCCAGGTGCAGCTGTCCTGGGCCCTTACGTATGGCCGTCCCCTTCGCTACTGCTCCACTGTTCCTAAAGCCCTGGTGCGGTCTGTCTTAGCCTTGCTAAAAATCCCCTTCCCCTTAACACCCATGATGAAAACATGACTTCTGGGCCCTGTGCAAGCTGACCAGGCAATTCTCATCCTCTCCAACCCTTCCCCGGAATTCCCTCTGTCCTCTCAATTGCATTAGCAACCGTTCCTGAAATAAATCATGTACGTCTGTGCCCTTGTGCCTTGCTCACACTGTGTCCTCAGCTGGGAACGTCTTCCTGGCCCTTCTTATCCTGGCAGGACCCTTCCAGTCCTTACTTCAAAGTCCCTTTTCCCGGGAAGCTTCCTCTGATCCCACCAGGCGACGGAACCCCTTCTTCCCTGGGATATCACGTAACTCACTATTACAGTGGGTGATACGTGTGCTCGTCTCTCAACTTGACAGCAAGGATTGCATTTAATCATTTTTGCATCCTTGGGACCTTATCCGCATCTGAAACACAGGAGGTGACCAGGAAACATGGATTTAATTAACCTGGGGGACGAGTGATGAGGAGTTTATGGAAGCCACTGACTCAGGAAGCCATCTGAGTTGGAGGATGGGATGGGAGGAAGGCTCAACACATTGCAGAGTATCTTTGGGGAGCCTGCTGGGTGCTGGGGGCAGATGATGGGTGCAAAGCAGCAGAAGGCAAGGACCATGGAGCTTTATATGCAGCAAGAAATTCTTAAACACAAATGATGAATCACTAGCGTCTTGATTTTCTTGGTGAATTACTACCCCCTACAATGCCCTTAGAGTCTCAAAGCAGAAAACAGCCTCCATAGAATGTACACGGCTGAAGTCTCTGCACTAAAGAAAAAGATCGAGCTAAAAATTAATAGCTAGCAACATGCCTTCGAATGTATTTGGCATAAAGCGAAAGAATTTGACAAATTGGTGTAGTAAGTAAGCTGATTAAAATTCTCTTCCCTTCTCCAGCTTTTATTCTTGTCTTATCTGAAAATGATGCATAAAATATTTTTATATAACTATAAAAAAGTGATTTTGAGTATCATAAATAAAAGGACTTCAGGATTTCCAGAGTCACATACAGTCAAGTTTTCAGCCAGGGGAATAGGGAATGGTCCAAAGGAGAAGCCCCTTAGCCGGGGCAAACGTACACCTGCCGTGGCAACCTTGTAAAGAGGATTCAGCCTCTTTATATTTAACAACCCGAGAGTTTTAAACACCTGTTCTCATGAGTTGGAAATACCTGTAGACATTGGTGCCTTCTTGTTGAATCAGTTGCTAGCTTCACGCTCCTCGTGGCTGAAAGCCCGTGTCCCGCCTTCTCCCTCTCGCCTTGCTCGCTCCTACATCACCAGCACCCGGCAATGCTGGTCCCTGGGGATGGAGTCTCAGTCCACACTGAATGAATGAATGAATGACTGGCTGTTGCCCTGGATCTTCCTGTCTTAGACTGCAGAGTCTAAGATGAAGGCAACGCATCGGCCAGTTGCTTGGGTGTAAGGTGCCCACTGGGTGCTCCGTGATGTCGGCTCCGGCTGCCCTAGGCGGGGCTTCTGTGCAGACCGTCACCCCAAGGCTAATTAACTAGGTAGAAATAAAAACCCTAAACAAACAAAGAAACCCACTGTTCTTTCCAAAGGATCCAGGAAGAGGCCAACATTTCGCAATCCGTCAGTTTTAAGGAAGGCTGTAGCAATGGCAATTGAAGGCAGGTAAACAGGATTTTCTTACACTTTTAATTTTAAGAAAACAATATAAAGCAAAATTCCACTTTATCAGTTTTTATTGAAATCTAATTATTGTATCTTATACTCTTATTTGTGGAGATATTTTGTTATAATTTCCCTGTACAGATAAAGGAGTTAGTTTAAATGCATTTCACTTTTAAAGTTCACATTTTATGAGACATCTGTGTTCCCAAGACACACATTTAAACAGTCTTTATGGAGCCTTATGTCTATTCTTGCTTCTTTAAGAAGCAACTAAACCTGTTGTTTCTCATTTTATTTTTTGTACTATCTTAGAGAGACGGCGCTCGGTGAGCGAGGCACCTTCCTGCTTGGATGTTTAGTGTCCTTTTCGAGCATTATTAAGGCTTCATTTATTTGTTTATTTTTCCCCTGGCTCCTTTTGCCTTCTTTGGGCCCCTTCTGTTACGGAGACTAACAATCATTCAACCCATGTGCGACCTTCTGTGAACCTGTGAATCACTGAAGGGCTTGGACTTGGTGCTTCCGGAGAATCACTTGTGCGTTTCTTTCTATCTTTCTGTCCTGTCAGCTCCCAGCAAGTGTGCGGCACCGACAGGCCTGCGACTGATCTTTATGAATGAGCAGACGGACACACCTCATGTCAGTAAGTCACTTCTAACCTCTGTTAGTGCTGAGGAGAGGAACGGGCAGGGGCCACGCACGTTCCTGAGCTGATGCGGCTTGGACAGGAGAGCTCCCGCCCAGCACCCCCACGGACAGACGGACAGACGCTGCAATGTCAACAACTCGCTCCACCTCCTGGGACGAGGGTGCCTGGGGACGAAGCCCGACGCACGCTTGTGTTGTGAGCTGTTACAACGTGGGAAACTACAACCTCGAACCCAGTACTGTACTGGTTATTCCCCAAATCCCAAAACACTAACAAGCAGAGATGAAGAAACAGGTATCGGGGGGCCTGGTGGGCCTGCAGCGCCCACCCCGGGAGCCACGTGTTAGCACGGTGCCAGGGCAAGGCCGTGACCCAGGCCCGTCTCTGTGCCTCTTTCTCAAAAATGGAGACAGAACACCTCGTCTCACCTGCTTGCTGTTGGGGATCATTGGGAAGTTGAAAACAATAAAAGACCGGAAAGTCCTATGTGAACTATGATGTTTCAATTTAAATATAAATGAGCAAAATTATCATTACCAGCTTGACGGCATGAAAACTGAGCAGATATTAACTGTATAAAACATTCCAATTTCTGCATAATGTAGGAAGATGACTACTGGAACAAAAATAGAAATCGTTTCAAATTTTAGGTTAATGTTTTAGGGAGAAAGAAACAAAGTAAAGATTCTTTAATGTTATAAAAGTCAAGTTCATGGTGGTTTTTGAGTTCAGGGTTGCTATCAGTGTTTAAGGGTTACTGAAGTAAAATGATTCATGTCCAATCTTTGTGCATTATGGAGAGCACTGACTGTTATTTTAAGAAAATCATCTAGGGTGGCAGGGGGACAAAACAGGGGCTTCACTGACATCCAGCAGCTCTACCTGCCCCCCAGGAGAAACCTCCTGGACCCGGGCTGAGGCTTGGGGGTCATTGGCATAAGCCGCACGTTTGCAACGAGGAGTTGGCTGCTCCGTAAACCCTCTCTCGTAGCAAAGGATTAACTTTACCCAAAGACAGGTCTGGCCTTTGTCCTCCTCGGGGGTAACCTCTAAACATCTAAACCTTGGAGCTCCCCAAGTGGGAGCTCGTCCTTGCTGTTCACAGCGAGTCCCCGTCTCACACCTGACAGGCTGTGCTAATGGGATGAGAAGGATGAGGTCGGTGGCTCCAGGAAGATCAACCCCCGATCAGAGTTGGGGCACCAAGCTGCATCCTGTCGGTGGGATCTCTGGGGAGGGGAGGGGTCTCGAGACCAAGTTCAACCACGTGGGCATTGATTCATTCTGTAAAGCCCACACGACAAAGGCCCAGTGAAAACCCCCAATGCTGATGTTCAGAGGAGCTCACCTAGTTGGCAACAGGGTCACACGCTGACACGTCTCGACTCCGTGGGGAGGGGCACGGAAGCCTAGCACCTGGGCCTTCCCAGACCATGCCCTACGTGTCTCTTCTTTTGGGCTCGTTCTGAGCTGTATCCTTCTGGCTACAATAAAACTGTAATCTCAAGAATAGTGCTATCCTGACGGTTTGGTAGGCCAAGCCCTTGATCTCAGGACTTGCCCTTATGAAGCTCAATACTGCAAAGGAGAAGCTAAGTCTACTTAAAACTGTGCCTAAGAGTCTCCCCCTGAGTGCCTCTTTTGTTGCTCAGATGTGGGCCTCTCTCTCTCTCTCTCTCTAAATAAGCCAACTCAGCAGGTGAAGTCACTGCCCTCCCCACTACATGGGACCTGACTCCCAGGGTGTAAATCTCCCT